>JAWPHD010008964.1:0-109202 GCA_037043455.1 Cyrtodaria siliqua | reverse complement strand
CTTGTTTCGCAACAACGTCGATCATATTTAAATGTGGCATAATTTTCAGAATTCATCAACATAATTAATCTTATGTTATGCCATTCTAGCCTGTCATTATTGAGATCAGACGATACATTTTCTAGGACTCTTAAGGGACTGAAAGCGATCTGGAAACGTACTTGGCACCACAACAAATACTTACTATGTAATACTATGTGTTGAAAATGTCGTAAAACACCATACATACATACATACAAACAACAATCAAACAAACAAACACACACATCGCGTTTTACTGTTCTGATAAGTAATACGAACGATTGAACAAAAGTTATGTGAAAAAACTAACAGGACTCCGCGAGTTGTTTTTTAATCAAGATTGCCGTGGGTTCCTGTAATGGACATAAATATTTCATATGAAGCTGAACAACATCGTGAGGGTTTTCTCTTTTATTTACCAAAAAAAGTGTAGGTAGATCACAAAACAAGAATTTAGTATTGGCTTAAGACATCAAAGGAATTAACATTAATGATTTACACACCGAAAACTAGCCGAGTCGACGAGTTTTCACGGCCAGACCTATTTCATTAACAATAAATTATGGTGTACGTCCAGGGTCAAAAGTACCGTATTTAGGTGTATCTGTAAAGTTACAAAACTGTAAAATAATTAAATCGAATTAGTGCATATGTACAACCAGACACACATTATGATAGTTAATACTCGTAATGTACAACCAGACACACATTATGATAGTTAATACTCGTAATGTACAACCAGACACACATTATGATAGTTAATACTCGTATTTGGATTGACACCTATTATTCTTCAGATCGCCTCCTGCGAACCGACATGTAAGTGATCTATGGTTTATGGTTCTATCAAGGAATATGTGTCTGGTCTAAAGTCGACCGTCATACAAAGCCTAAAATGTGCTTCGAAATGACATTAAACACGTTAAAGCTACACAGTCTCTATATCAATCGATTTCTTCTTTGTAGGCGTGTCCTTATTTGTAACTTCATGTTCACCAGCTCATGTCGAAATCGGCTATTAAAGCGAGCAAATATAGCGCAGGGTCCGTATTCATAAAGCTTTTTAGAAATATCTAAAGTCAAAATGTATCATTATTTTAAACTGATTTTTCTATCGTTTTAAGATATCTTCTTTATATTTTTTAATAACTGTGCTTTTTTTTTTAATCCACGGCTGAAGTGAGATATAGTAATGAAATCCGCTCCATGTCTTCTCCGATCCATAACTTTAAAACGAATAATGTGACTGCAATGAAATTTCACACAATGATAGAAGGCAATGAGTGGACGTACGAGCAAGAACCATAACTCTGTCTTTATGTAAATTAGAGTTATTGCCGTTTGTAATTTTATACTTATAATTGTGTTCTCTCCATACCTCGAAAACTACTGAAGGGACTGCGATGAAGTTTCAAACAATTATAGAAAGCAATGAGAGGAAGTGCAAAGCGGAAGAAAATAACTATATTTTCATTTAAAATTAGATTGATTAGATTGATTGTCCTTTGTAAGTGAATATTTATAATTCGTGTCCGCTTCATAATTGGTAGACTACTAACGGGATTGCAATCAATTTCACACAATTCTAGAGGGTAATGAGAAAAGTGCAGAATGCAAGAACATTACTCTGTTTTGATTTAATTGAGAGTTATTGCCTTTGGATCTTCCGTATAAATGGCTAATTCATAAATAAGGAGGAACTAATTAATGCAGAGAAACAAACTAAATTTTATACACAAAAATACCCATCATGGAGTGAGTTCAAACGTGAGTATTATTTACCTTGTTCATATCATAATTATTGTACTAGTACATGGAGAAATAAGATTCTAAAGTCTAGCCAAAATGGGCTTCCTGGTCTTAAGAACACACTATAAATATGAGATCAACGAATCTCTAGATTGCACAAGATAACACGTACCATTTGTTATCATCAACTTCGAAAGGAACTGAAATATATATATAAACGAGAATGCCAAATGACACAATATATGCCCGTCATACATACGGAACCGGCAAGTTTCAAAAATTAAAGGGCCGTAACTCCGGCATTATAGGTGCGATGTGACTGGTTATCGACCTTTACTGAGATATTATGCGTATAAACACTGTCCCCGTCCCCAAGTTTCACCAAGTTGTTCATAAATGTTAAAGTTTTGAGCGGGAACAGAAAAAATCGTAAATTTAAAAAAATAATAATCGTAGCTCCACATAATATGTGCGATGTGGTTGTCGAACTTGAGACTGATATATTATGCCCATAAACATTATCCTCAAATTTCATTAAGATCGGATTATAAATGTTAACGTTATTGAGCGGAAACCGCTAAAATCATCCATTTTCAAAAATGAAGGGCCATAACTCCGTCATTCTGTGTGCAATGTGGCTGGTTATCGAAATTGACCGAGATAACATACTCATATACATTGTCTCTAAGTTTCATCAAGATCGGATTATAAATGTTAAAGTTATTGAGCGGAAACCGCAAAACATCGTCAATTTTCAAAACTCAAAGGGCCATAACTCCTGTGATTCTTTAGCAATACAGTTGTTTATCGAACTTTACCGAGCTATTGTGGTCATAATCATTGTGTCCAAGTTTCATCAAGATTAGATTAAAACTACTCCAGTTATGGAGCGGTCACTACATTGCCGCACGCTCGTTGTGAGTGATCAAGATGGGCGTATACACATTATTAGTTAAAATAAAAAGACACATACCAACGCATAAGACCCAATGTAAATAGATCTATACATTGATATGTATTTATAACAATTGATATTAATAACACTTTTATATTATTTCAGTTGATGATACATATAATAACTTAATGTATCTGTATCTTCTTTTAAACTTGTCGTATAATGACATAACTAGCGTCACGGAACTCACACATAGTGTGATTTTCCAGTACTCATATACGTTTAGCAAAGAACCCTACCCGTTTTGTAAACATTCGTGGACAGTTTAATTTAAAATTATTTATTGTACATCGATTGTAATGGAAGCTCTCTGAACTTATTTTAATCACTCTCGATGTCTTCCAGGGTAGAACCAGTACTAAGCAATGCAGATAAAGTGTCTTGCTTAGGGACACAATTTGGGGCAAAATAACACGCTTTAATTTTGTACAAACATCATATAGCGTATGAAAAAGGCAATATTTAAGCGATCATTTCTCTTCTTTTGTTGGAAAACTTCTTCGTTGTTTACTAAAATAATGACCAAAAACAATTTTAAAACACGGTATACTGGTAATCAGCTTTACATTAATGCAGTAGTCCCAATTCTAATTTGATATCTTTCTCAAGCCCTATGCCATATTTTGGAAAAAATGTTGTCTTGATTTATGGTCCAACATAGAGATAAAAAAATATATAGATCTATATATTAAAAAAAAAATAAAAAAAAAATAAAAAAAATAAATAATGAAAAATAATAAAAAAAATAACATAAAAAAAGAAAGTCATAAAATCTTGTAAAGTTTGGCAAAGATCAGATGCAAAATGAAGGCCCTATCGTATGACGAGACAAATTGTAGCATTTTTAACAAAATCAAGGGCCATAACTCCGCTGTTACTGGTCCGATCTGGCTGGTTTTTGAACTTGACTGAGCTTTCATTGACATTAACGATCTGATAAAGTTTGGTAAAGATCAAATGAAAAATGAAGGCCCTATCGTCTTAACGAGGCAAAATATAGCATTTTGAACTAAATCGAGGGCCATTACTCCGCTGTTACTGGTCCGATATGAATGGTTTTCGAACTTTTCCTCCGAGCTTTCATTGATAAATTACAATCTGATAAAGTTTGGTAAAGATCGGATGAACAATGAAGCCCCTATCGTCTTAACGAGGCAAAATGTAGCATTTTAAACTAAATCAAGGGTCATAACTCCGCTGTTACTAGTCCGATATGGCTGGTTTTCGAACTTCTCCGAGCTTTCACTAATATTAACAATGTGGTAAAGTTTGGTAAAGATAAAATGAAAAATGAAGGCCCTATCGTCTTAAAGAGGCAAAATATAGCATTTTTAACTAAATCACGGACCATAACTCCGCTGTTACTGGTCCGATCTGGCTGGTTTTCAAACTTCTCCGAGCTTTCATTGATATTAACAACTTGTTAAAGTTTGATAAAGATCGGATGAAAATGAAGGCCCTATCGTCTTAACGAGACAAAAGTTAACGACGGACGACGGACGGACGGACGGACTGACGACGGACAACTCGCCATCCCTTAAGCTCTGCTGGCCCTTGGCCAGAAGAGCTAAACACCCACAATATGTTCTTGATCTTCTAGTTCCTCTTTCAGAGTTCGACATCATTCTATGGCTACATTTCCTGTTTTGTTTCGCCAGATCGTCTTAAAAAAATGGTTACTCGATGTTTCTTGGTAAAACAACATATTGGTAAAACAACATAACTGTGTGGACATTGAAAAAAAAAATCGTGATATTCTGGTCCTTATTCGGAGTTCGATATCGTTATTTAGCTACATGTCTCTTTAAAGTAAATTTGTTTTCATGGAAAGCGACATACGATGGTATAAAATCGGCAAAATGAAAATGGTAGGATGTTTCTTTTCAGACTCATGCCTCATAAATATGAACTAATAAGATAATTTACGATTTCAACACAATTTTAGCAGGCTTTAACACATAAGCCAGTTCCTTATTCGCGCCGAATCGGGAACCGAAAACTGGTTCCTAGCTCCCGGTTCATGATTCGAACCCAATAAGGAATTGCATGTTTCCACATTGACTTTGCAATGCATATAAACCAGTTTCATGGAAAACGACATACGATGTTACAAAATCGGCAAAATAAAAAGGGAGGACGATTTGGTTTTCAGAGATATGTCTCCTATTACATGTAAATAGTGTTTAGGACGTGTGTCTGACTTTTTAGGCGTCACTTTGACAAAAAGAGCTTAAACGATGTAGAACGGAGCAATGAGGTCAAATGTAGAATGGAGAACTAGAGTCGAATGTAAAACGGAGACCAGAAGTCGAATGTAGAACGGGGAACTGAAGCCGATGTAGAAAGGAGAGTCGAATGCAGAATAGAGAACTAGAGTCGAATGTAGAGCGGATAACTGAAATTGAATGTAGAACGGAGAACTAGGTTTGAATGTAGAACGGAGAACTGAAGTCGAATGTAGAACGGAGAACTAGGTTCGAATGTAGAACGGAGAACTGAGTCGAATGTAGCAGGAGAACTAGAGACGAATGTAGAACGGAGAACTGGAGTCTAATATAGAACGGAGAACTGTAGTTGAACGTAGAATGAGAACGGAGAACTGGTCTCGAATGTAGAACGGAGAACTGAAGTCGAACGTAGAACGGAGAACTAGAGTCGAATGTAGAACGGAGAACTAGAGTCGAATGTAAAACGGAGAACTAGAGTCCAATGTAGAACGGAGAACTGGAGTCGAATGAAGAACGGAAAACGGTAGTTGAATGTAGAACGTAGAACTAAGTTCGAATGTAGAACAAAGAACTGAAGTCGAATGTAGAACGGAGAACTGAGTTCGAATAAAGAACGGAGCAACAGAAATATGTAATCATATCGTCGAATTATAGTTACTGGAATTTCAAACGATATTCAAATAACAGGGGGGTAATATAGGACTCTCTATGTTTCATTTGATAACAGTAGGAACATTTGGAATAAACGAGTCACACTTTACTGTTGTTTTTTTTGTTGTTTTTTTCCCTGCTACCAATCTTTAGAATTGTATATCTTTGAGTGGCTTTGATTCATATGATGTATATTATCAGCACATTTCATGTTTTCATATAAAAGGAGTGTGACTCTTTTAAAGAGACACATGGCAATCTTGAAGTTTGTATCAAGAATTAAATTCGCATCTTGATTGATTAATCCAGTATCATTTTGACTTGAAAACTGCTTGCATATCTTTAAATAACGGAGTTTTCAATTTTCCGTCATTATTCTACGATAATTTTAGGTATATTATTGATCTATTATTAAACAGTAATATGCAAAAACAATTATATTTTATCTATTCTTATAATTATATTAATGACTGAACGGGACGCCGTGAGTTTTTAAAAAAAGCAATATTTTTCCCTTTGAGATATAACAATTTAAACTAACAAAAATATTTTACAAAATATTGGTCAAAACAAAATACGAATAACACAACTATTCTAAAAAAATATTTAAACTAAGAACTAGTTAAGATACAAACGTGAGTAATAAGGAATTTTGATCAGTGTATATTTTGAACAATTACCAATCTCACAAAGCCTTGGTTATATACTGCAGTATAATGTTCTAGAAGATAGAAACAGAAACATCTTTTCAGAATTAAGCAGAAACTCTTTTTACTTATAAATATTGTATATATTGTATTTTTGAGGGCCTCATGGTAGATTGACTAGTTTCAAATGAGTTCTCTCGTTAAATAAAGTCTTTATTATTATTATTATTATTATTATTATTATTATTATTATTATACTCTACATGTTATTTATTTAAATGACCTTGAATGACACAATCAATAAAAAAACAAGCAACATCGAAAATAAACAGTCATAGGGGTAACACATCATACTGATACGTCATACACTGTCAAAACAAAGTCCTGTTAACCTGATACTGCCAACCAAGTTTCGCCCCGTGTGGTTCCCGGAGGCCCCTGTTTGGTCACGGGGCAAAGAATAGGGTCACTGCAGATCCCTTTGGAGGGGTAGGCAGAGGGGTAGAATCCCCCCAGATTCATGTTCATTTTATCATTTTTTGTTCATGTTCATTAAAGGTCTTCATCATGATCCCTGCATTGTTTCAGGTGCTATCTCGCTCGCATCAAAAGAGCAGTGGCAGAAAAACAATAAATGTGGCTCCAGCGTAAATGGAGTGTCTACGATAGAATTTGCAGCAACTCTGCAGTTCAGGGTGAGAAGGTTCTAGTCCCATTTTCCATATTTGATCTCGATGTACATGGAAGATGAGCCTGGCATGTTCATACCTCTTTGGCGCCATACAACCTTTTCATGTGTTGGTGCGCCTTAAAACCCAATTCAGTTCAGTTCCAACCAAGTTTCATGAAAATCGAATTAAAAATGTAGAAGTTGAGTGTCAACGCATTACACGTTAATACCAAAGTCCCGTTTCTCCGTCAAAAGTCATTAACAGGAAAATCTTGACAATATGCGCTACTAGACGTGATACTGATACTCTGTGCCAAGTTTTAAGAAAATTGGAAAATAAACAGTTAAAAGTCCCGTACCTCCGCCAAAAAGTATTCAACCGGGACGCCTTAAAAATCCTCTCTGCTAGACATAATACTGATACTTCCTACTAACCTTCATCATACTAAGTTTCATCATACTAAGTTTCATAATGCAAAGGAAGTGTCGAAACTTACGAATGGCGAAAGATGTACAGTACTGGTTCTACCCAGGAAAAGTGGGTGGTCTGCCTCCTCCCAGGCCCGTAGCTACACTGAGCCACTTTCGGTAGAATTTTGAGACTGCACTTTACATATATCGATATATAGGCCTACCCGTTATCAAACACTGACATACATGTGTTGCTTAAAACTGAAATCTTGTCAGGGACATGCATTGAAACGCAGGAAATCGCATGAAGAAATAAAAAATACAAAAGGAGTGTGGTTGGGGTGGAGTGTGCATACAACCGTACCTCCATGGAATTTCTTTTGCATCGGTTTCATTTCAGGGCTTCCACAAAATATCGACCGTCATATATCACCTTATCTGGGTAATGACCTAAAACACCATACAAACAAACAAACAAACAAACAAATTCACCCTGAAATGTAGACCGTTCAGCGGAAACTCCGGCAAAAGACATTCAACTGGAACGTTGTATTTGATATTCTGCACTACATAGGAAAAAAACAACGGTAGCCTCCCTTTATTTGCCAGGGAAACGAAATAAACAAGAATATGTCAAAGTAATACTATTTAATTATAGTGTATTATTCACGTTTTAAAAATAAAAGTAACGGTCGTGATAGCTAATTAAGTCGTTTATTTATGCAAATCTGCAAAACTAAGCGTATGTTTTATAAACAAAGTGTATGCTCGGTTGTCACAGGACTCATCAGTCAGGAGAGACTCACTTGATTAAAACTCTTCTACTTTTTGTTGTCGTCTGCATGCTTAGATGACACAAATCTTGAAACTGGATTAAAGGCAGCTTTAAACGGGTTTGAGTGGATCACAATACGAATCAAGTAATCATGATGAGATTCCGTTGCAATCTGACCTTCCCGTTCGCATCTGAAATGTTCACTCTGACCACCGTTCTCCCTTGTAAAACACGTGATATTCCCGTTCCCTGTCGACTTTATAATGCTATAACTCGGAAAGTTTGGATTATTTCAATGAGATACTTTGTACAGTTATACAGAAAGGATTGACGATCTTGACAAGTCGTTTTAAATTGAATTACACTTGCGAATATCAGTTTGTTATTTGTGTTTATTCTGAAAATTTCATTGTTTTTGCAAATTTGTGGACATTTATGCAGAGTGCTATACGCGCTAACGTCGTTTTATTACCGGATTTTTAAAGTGAAAGCTTCCTCTGTCATTCCTTTTCAAACCTGCATAATCATTTTCCAAACATTTTAGCAAAATACGCAACAGAAGCAAAAATACTAACCCCACCATTCACTTCCAACAATTTCGCCAATCTGACCTCTGCAACCATCTGACTTCGCTGCATCCGGTTGATATCAGTGTGATAATGAGATCCTATATATACCCCTTAAAATAATTTAAGGTAAACAATAATAATAATAATAACTTAATCTTTAATATTCTGCATTACATATCCATTAATTAATAATGCATAAAATTAAACTTAAACATTGCAAAAAGACAGTAAATTGTTCTGAAACAGCATTTTAAAAATGACACAATTCAAAACGTGGTCCTTAACTTATCTTGGGGAGTATATATTCAATGTTCATATGCACTAACCTTGATCCTTAAAATACTCGATTCAGTTGTTGTTACTGACGGAAAACTCAAAGACTCGGCTAATTTTGGGTGCATAAATCATTAATATTAATGTAATGCTTTGAGGCTATAATAAATTCGTGTTTTGTGATCGAACTACACTTTTATTGTGTCGCCTGCGCAGCATGGCTGCTGACAGACACTTAGGGATCACTTTTTCGTGTATACCGGACAAAGATATCCGTCATTTTACCGGGGCTAGATTTTTCAATCTCACCCTAGGGTCGAGATGAAATTCGCGCGCACCAACATCCGGTATGCAGGAAAACATATAAAAAAAACGTTAGTAGCTTGCGGCGTCAACGCACAACATTTCTCTGAAATGCAAGAAAAATAATCTATAATGGGTATTCGGTTCAGATATGGAATTCCAAACCTCGGTATAAGTATTCAAATCGGAACCTCGGCAGAGCCTCGGTTCCGATAAAAATACTTATACCTCGGCATGCATTTCCCTATCTTCACCGGATACCCAAGAAAGATTCTTATAATCTTTATGGGTAAAGATAAAAGTCAAGCACGCACCAACATCCGGTATGCAGGAAAACATGCAAAACGTTAGTAGCTGGCAGCGTCACCGCACAACATGTCTCTGATATGCAAGAAAAAGAATCTATCAGGGGTATTCGGTTCAGATAGGGAATTCCAACCCTCGGTATAAGTGTTTTAATCGGAACCTCGGCAGAGTAAAAACACTTATACCGAGGGTTGGAATTCCTTATCTGAACCTAACCCTCGTTATAAGTGTTTTAATCGGAACCTCGGTAGAGCCTCCGTTCCGATAAAACATTTCTCCCGAGGGTTGGAATTCCCTATCTGAACCGAATACCAATGAAAGATTATTATAGTCTGTCGTCTGTCGTCCGTCACACTTTAACCTGCACTCCAACATTGGCCATAACTTGAAGTATTTGACCTATGTTTATGAAACTTCTCACTCATCTCCATCTTACCTCTAGGAATGTTGTTACACATGTCCAATAACTCTTGACTTTTATTTCGGTAGGGCTCTGCTCCTTATCATAAAAGGTTAACCTGCAAAATAACCAACCTCATAACTGGCCATAACTTAAAGGTATTTGACCTATGTTCATGAAACTTTACAAATATGTTCATGTACCCCAAATATTGTCGTTGCAAATGTCCAACGACTATGACTTTCATTTTGACAGTGCCCTTTTAAATAAAACTTAAACCTGTAACCTAACCTAGCTCATAACTTTGTAAAATATTGATCATCGTCATAACACTATTTCTGTTCGACCTTAACAATTTATCAATGCCATTGAAATCTCCAATAACTCCGACTTTCATTTCTGAAGTGTTATGCCCCTTTTCAAATAGTTTTAACAGGCAATATGCCTAGCTTATAACATGGCCAAATAGTGACCTATGGTCTTGCACTGTTTACATTTTTTGCTTACCGATTATTCAAAATATTTGCTCATTTTATAAAATAAACAAGAACCGAATAACCAGTTATTTGTTTAACCGCAAGAATGGTCGCAAGGGAGATAACTGCAAAATGATGAAACGTTGTTCCCTATTTGATTATATTATGAAATGAATATGCAACTGAACCTTATATTGCAGCTCAATTGTTCAGTCCATTTTCGAATCTTCAACACATGTCTGTCTAGTCTAGTGTTTCAAACAATTATGTTAATTTTAAGGCTGGAAAACATTGGACAACACTAACAATATTGATTTTGACCTGTCTTTTTATTTGTGTTTTTTAGTTTGTTTGTTTGAATCGTGTTTTACGTCATTTTCAACACATGCAAGGTTATATATGACGGTCGATTTTTTTTTGTAGAGGCAGATCACCCACTTTTCCTGGGTAGAACCAGTACTGTACACCTCCCGCCATCCGTAAGAATCGACACTTCCTCACTTTACAAGTCGAGCTCCCAGTGGGATTCGAACCCGCAGCGCTGAGAGGCGAAGGTTTGAAAAGATGATGTAATTCATCGCCAAGTAAATTTTCATTACAGAGATTACAGGTACGTATATTTATTTCATTATTAAAGAATCGACCTTTCTCAATAGGCATTTTGTGGTTCATACATCTAAATTTACATAGGGTTTTAGCTAAATATTGGTAAATATAAATATATTTTTCAAAAACAAAATCATGTTTATAAATGCGATAGTTAAGACATCTACTAAACGTTTGCACGTTGCTATTCCAACTTTGAAGAAACGGATCTTTAAGTCTAGAGCTAACAATCTAGTGTAATAAAGCAATACATATTACTGTGTGGGCGTAATTAAATGCGGTATATGCCCGTTTAGACATTGAAGTTTAATTTATAAACATGCGTGTCCCGTTTACTGCCTCGAGTGTTGAACCGGGTGTACGGAGTTATCTGTATGTATATGTTAACACACATAACAGGTGTGTACACATTCTAACCAGATACAAGACTGTCATACATGTGTATGAATGTCGGATACATATACATTAAATTAGAACTTTACACATCTAGGACATATTCTTTTGGATTATTTCATATTTTACTATGTTCGTTAACTATTAAGCGCAAGTGTTCATTGTTAACACGCGACTTTATACACATATGTAGTTGCAAAATGGAGTATCAACGTATGACAGCTTTATTTACAATTTTGACTCTTGTGTTTACTGAAGCGAGCGCAAAATCTAACATAGTTATCATGGTAGCGGACGACCTCGGATACGGTGACCTTGGTTGCTATGGTAACACATCTGTGAAAACGCCGAACATTGATAGTTTGGCACGTGCTGGTGTCAAGATGACTCAGCACCTGACAGCGGCAAGTGTATGCACGCCGAGCAGGGCCGCTCTCCTGACTGGACGCTACCCAATCCGATCAGGTTGGTATTGTCAGATGAATGCCTGTTATAGTTATTATGCATTTTTCACAAGTCGAGTTTCTTTCATTTCCAACTTCCTCGAGATTATAAGAATCGTTCATGGGTATCCGGTGAAGATAGGGAATTCCAACACGAGATATATAAGTGTTTTTATCTGAACCGTGGCTCTGCCGAGGGTCCGATTAAAACATTTATACCGAGAGTTGGAATTCCTTATCTGAACCGAATATACCCATGATACGTTCTTTTTCTTGCAAATCAGAGATATGTTGTGCGTTGACACCGCCAGCTACTAAAGTTTTGCATGTTTTCCTGCATACCGGATGTTGGTGCGTTCGTGACTTTTATCTTTACCCATAAAGATCATAAGAATCTTTCATGGGTATCCGGTGAAGATAGGGAATTCCAACACGAGGTATAAGTGTTTTTATCGGAACCGAGGCTCTGTCAAGGTTCCAATCATAGGTTTACCACCACAAATTACATGTAAACCTCCGAGGTGTAGTCGAATGTAGTTCCTATAATAAAAACGAATCCCTCCTTCTTTGATGGAAATGAGCATTATAACTAGGGGAAAACTGCCTATTTCTATTCGATTATGTGGTTATATGTATAAGAAGCGTATTAATAAGTTTTACTGGATCACTGATAAACATTTTAAATTTCGACTCTATGCTTACACTTTGTGAGCAATGAAAACAGTCGCTCAATAAAAACAGCTGTACCCTTGACCTGCTTAGTAAACAAACAAGAACCTTTTTACATGTCTTGTGACCCCACGATTTCTGGAGATTTTTCAAGCGGAAAAATAGTTTTCTATATGAACATTACACTGCTGCATTATCCATACTTGAGTTGAATTTGCAGCAAATCATTAATATGTGACACTTTAACATTGGTGTCTATGGGGAAAATAATTATTGCTTTCATACCTCAAAACACTTAATATACCGAATGTTGGAATTCCCTATCTGAACCGAATACGCATGATAGATTCTTTTTCTTGCATATCAGAGACATGTTGTACGTTTTCCTGCATACCGGATGCTGGCGCGCGTGAATTTTATCTCGACCCTGGGGTGAGATGGAAATATCTAGCCCTGGTAAAATGACGGATATCCTTGTCCGGTATGCAAGAAAAGACTTTCCACCCCCATGTAAAACGTGGATAGCCTAATCCGGTATGCAAGAAATAAGTTTGTGTGATAATTGTTGTGGTCGATTTCTTTCGGCCGGTTATGCTGCGTGCTTTGTTGAACGATGGATGACGCATATCCCGCAGAAACAATGCATACGGGTTTACAAAAACTATGTTAAATACTTTTAATGCGTACAGGTATGGTTCCAATCGGTTTGATGAGGGTGAATACATATGCATATTCCAGCAGCGGATTACCGGCAGATGAAATCACATTTGCAGAACTAACAAAGATGGCAGGATACCGAAATGGATACGTAGGTAATACAAACATTCAAATTATGTTTTAATAATTTAATCAACACACACTGTCATACGTACAATGCTTATATCTCATGAAAACTCATATACGGTTGATTAAATAATGATCAACAGTGTTGACTTACTGGCTTGGATTATATGGTGACACAGCTCATGCTTAACATATGCATTTGATTGAACATTTCACTTGAACATACCGCATCCATTTTGAATCTTTTCTTTGTAAAGATGGCAGACCAATAGTCCTTAAGACGCATCTACACAAATGCCCTCCGTGACATGCAGTGAAAGGTAGGGACCGCATTGGAAATAAAATCGATCTCTGGTTTATCCCTGGGTTTGATTCGATGCAACATGAGCCACTGTAATCTATGTTTTACTCCACCAGGTAAATGGCATCTCGGTATCCAAGACACCGACGGCGGCTACGAGCATCATCCTCTAAAACAAGGGTTTGATCACTTCTATGGACTGATTGGTACCAATCTGGAAGACTTCGGAGGCCACGAAGGCTCCAAGGTTGTCGTTAACTACCGACCGTATTGGTATGGTGAATTATTCGTAGTTTGGGCAGTCACCGCAGTTGCGATGTGGAGCTTGTATCAGGCCGGAGCAATGCGGTTGATACCATGTATAACAATGGTCTTCATATGGTCAGTTCCTGTGTTTTCTGTTTACCTCCTCATGGATAACTACGCGTTGTTAAGCAGTTTTTTGCACAGGAATTACGATTTAGTCGAACAACCAATACGACTAGCAGGTCTCAGTCAAAGACTTGTAAAAGAAGGGATAGAATTTATGCAAAACAGCACAGACGCTGGGAAACCATTCTTGTTAGTAATGTCTTGGGTACATATGCATGTCTTTATCCGAACTGCCAAAGAGTTCAAAGGTCGGAGTAAGTTTGGTCCATATGGCGACGCTCTTGAAGAACTTGATTGGTCGGTTGGTGAGATACTCAATTCCTTGGAAAGGCTGGGTGTACATGACAATACGATAGTGTACTTCACATCGGATAATGGTGGACAACTAGAGCTGGGTGACCACGGTGGTTTTAATGGAAAACTTAAAGGTACGTACGTAAAAAGTAAAGTTGTTATTCTCTTTAACAAAATTGCCATTGGAAATTTAACGAACGGAAGGAAGCAAAATAAAAACATATCCTGGCCTGGTTCAGTTTGAATTTAACACGTGTTGTTGCTAGTGATGATAGTGAATTTAATGCCGTAATTTGGTATCGCTTCTATTGACTCTTTTTGAATACTTACCTAATTAACAAATTAACTTGTTGTTTTAACAAACTTTTAATGGAAGTGAGCATGTGCTTACGTTAAATATCTGCATAATATCAACGTTATATACTTATATCCGACGAAACTACGGATTGTTAATGTTTAGTTGGAGACTATGCATGTAGCAAACCGAAAGGGGGTCGTTAGCAACCGACCTGGGTTTTTCACTTGTAAACAATTCAAATCGTAGCCTCTGACTGTGTTTTCACTTGTTAACAGTTCACATCGTAGCCCCTGACTGTGTTTTCACTTGTTAACAGTTCACATCGAAGCCTCTGTCTGTGTTTTCACTTGTTAACAGTTCACATCGTAGCCTCTGACTGTGTTTTCACTTCTTAACAGTTCACATCGTAGCCTCTGACTTTGTTTTCACTTGTTAACAGTTCACATCGTAGCCTCTGACTGTGTTTTCACTTCTTAACAGTTCACATCGAAGCCTCTGTCTGTGTTTTCACTTGTTAACAGTTCACATCGTAGCCTCTGACTGTGTTTTCACTTCTTAACAGTTCACATCGTAGCCTCTGACTTTGTTTTCACTTGTTAACAGTTCACATCGTAGCCTCTGACTGTGTTTTCACTTCTTAACAGTTCACATCGTAGCCTCTGACTGTGTTTTCACTTGTTAACAGTTCACATCGTAGCCTCTGACTGTGTTTTCACTTCTTAACAGTTCACATCGTAGCCTCTGACTGTGTTTTCACTTGTTAACAGTTCACATCGTAGCCTCTGACTGTGTTTTCACTTGTTAACAGTTCACATCGTAGCCTCTGACTGTGTTTTCACTTGTTAACAGTTCACATCGTAGCCTCTGACTGTGTTTTCACTAATTGTTATTCTTGTTGACTACATAAGTTACCGCGCGTAAACGTAACCACGTCGGTTTGTAAACGTCGATTACTTCGGAAAGCGCGTTCTGAGAAAAGGTAAAAGCCATGTGACAGAAGTGATGGAAAAGGCGGTGATCTCAAGATGATGCGCACTGGAGGGGATCTGTTAATGGACAAACTTGGGATCGTTTAAAAGTATAATTTCATCCAAACTTTGAAAAGTGTCGTATGATTGGATGAGCCCGTAGGGCCTACACACACGCTGAGTAGAAGCCATAACTACAGTACGTACGAGAACACTTACATTGTCTGATTGTAAGTCATTACAGATCAAAATACAAATTACAAACATTACTATAGAATTGAGAAATAGCATTTTATAAGTAACGTCAGCGATTAACATGCACTTCAAACCGCGTAAACACATCAATAAACGAGAACATGTCGATAAACGAGACATGACATATAGGCTATATAAAACTACCGGCATAGCTGACTTCATAAATGTCAACGCAATTTGCGAAGAAGTTATTTATAAACCTTCCTATCAGATTAGAACTTTCAATGCAAAGCTTCCCTGTTATTGACTTGGCATTTAACTGCGTTGTGTATGTTATAGAAATGATAAGACGACGGCGATATTCTTTGACAACATATCTGCTAAATTGGCTCTTTTGTGCATTCACAACATTTTTGAAGGGAAATGAAACGTGATTGCACGTGCTTTTGCTTTCATCTATTCACCATTTTGTTTATACATATTCACTTCACGAAACGTGTTTGTTCGAAATAGTGGAACGAAACAAAAGAATTGCCTAACACATTTGATCTGATTGTGATGTGTTTCCTTATAGGGAACTTTTTAGCTGCTCACTTTGTGTTACGTCAGCATTTGAACTGTAAATTAGACTTTGTAAAACAGTAAACATCAATAAACGACAGTAGACCATTGTCTTTGCAAAGACCATTATTACCGCAGACGCAGCGTTTTCACGTGTTACTATGAACGCAATTGGAAGAAGTTTAGCAATATTTTGTCATGTATTCCACCCATTCATATCATACTGACACCGGACCGGCCATTCCTAGACCGTCAAGCAGCAGAGCTACTGGTGCCATTCTTAGGAAGTATTTAGTATACCCTGTTCGGGGGGTGGGGGTGGGGGATTGAACCGACGACCTTTCGCATGCGATGCGGACGCCCTACCACTAAGCCACGCCGTGATTTCATTCCTCAAGTAGACACTGCGGCATGGTCTAGTGGTAGAGCGTCAGCCTTGCTTGCGGAAGGTCGTGGGTTCAATCCCTGGCCAGGTCTTACCAAAGACTTTATGAAAATGGTACTAGCAGCAGCCATGCTTGACAATAAACATAAAATGTAGGGTAGGACTGCTCTGCCCCGTGTCGGTATACTTTGAGTGGTGTATCATGGCATGTACATTGCCCTTTGCGATAGGAGGAGATTTATAATTGTTTTGTGGGATCAGTAAGTAAACGGTCAAGGTCATCTTAACCATGGAAGTATGCATTCTTTGCGATAACGTCGTAAGCATAACACCAACCACCATGATGCTTCATGCTTCATTGTTCCTTGTTGAGAGGTGAAACGCTATATAGGTTCAAGTTTGCCATGACCTGATATGGAAATACGCATTTCGAGCAATTACTTTAAAAGCACAACACCCACCATTATAAAACGTGAGCGGTACATTGACCTTAGTAAGAAGTTAAGGTAGCTATGACGTCATGTGACACTATGAATTCCGAACGATGTCTTCGAAAGCGTAACAACCATACTCGTGAAACCTCATAAGTACGTCCCCACTGATCAGAGAAGTAACACTGTTGCTTTTGGCATCACCATGCCAAAGGACAAGGTCGCCATAACCTCGTTAGGAAATAAGCGTTCAGTGCAATTTCTCGTACATATAACACGTGACCTCATGGATAGTTTGCTTCTGTTTTTCCTTGTATTTGTTGTTTCTTTCGTACACGTGTTTTTGGTTGACTGTGTTCTGTGAATGCTACATTTCCTGTTCGACTTTCTCTTTTCAGTCCTGTATTGGTTAAGTATTGTGTTTTGTGTATGTGACATATGGTAATTTGGAGAAACGTTTTGGCTTTTCTCCCATGTGATAATTAATAGAAATGGTCAGCCTCTCGCGGACGGGGATAGTCTTTGAACATATCGACGTAATTAGCGTCGTATCATATGCGGATTAAACTTTCCAATACGGATTTATACGGTATATCTTGTGGTAGTTTTATTCGAAATAGCGTCTTCATTAATGTAATGTGAGATATGTATGCCAATGGCGCTATATAGTATATATGGATACCGGTGTATTAGGTTCCGGATTAAATACGATTAATGACGGCTGCGTACAAATGTGTGGGTTAAGGCTAGGATCCAATGTGTACGTAGCGCTGAATGCGCATTGCGTCATGCGTATAGATACAAATCATTGAAAACAAGTTACGAAAAATGGGATTTCAGCTGCAGTGTTTTAGATAGTGCGTTTGCTTAAATGCAGTTAAACACTAGCGTTAAGCGTATTCATTGCCATGAGAGTGGTGAATAAGACTATGCGCATCACGCAATACGTAAACATGGAATCACTCCTACTTGTTATCTATACTCTACGCATCACGCATCAAGCAATGTGCATCGCGCACTACGTAAGCTTAATTTATGTCAGTATTAATCGTAATAAAAAGCTGTTTTGAGTCAAATAACTTCCGTATAGCATTTTCCTCTAGACATTTGAACGTGTTTTGGTTTCCCCTATTCACCTCCAATTAACATTTCCTTTTTGGAAAACAATGTATACATGCAGTTTTTGAAACAATGAGGTAAGAATGTTGAGATTTTACAATGAAACATACTCAATGTCCCCGTGTTTACTTTGTGGACACGCATGGCTTTATCAGGATATGAGACCTACAGCCATATATGTTAATGCCTCGCCCATTGTGTTTGTCGCACCGCGTTGGTTAAATCCCTGGCGTTGTCTGATGGAAAGTCTGCCTTCCCTCTAATCTCCCTCTAAGGTCGCTGCCCCAATGTGACCTTATATATATATTTACGGTACGTATAACGCCATTTAATCTATTCTTATTGTTATAAGTTTAAACTTATTTATTTTACATAGATTGTAACGAAAGCTCTGTGAACTTATTTTAATCACTCCCGATGTCTTCCTTGGTAGAACTAGTAATAAGCAAATGCAGATAAAGTGTCTTGCTCAGAGACAACAAAAATGGTCGTGTTGGGGATCGAAGTCACGACTTTTCGAACCCGGGTCCAACGCTCTACCGCTTCACAGTGTCTCTAAGTGCAAGGTCCTTGTTGAAGTACCCTGATGTCCAATGTGCACCAACTACGCTGCTCTAGCCTCTTCCTCCCCTTTCCATATGGCAGGCTGCAACATTAGTCTTAGTCCTGTTCTCGGCTGTGGACAAGTATGTCTGCTCTGCACCCTAGGCCCTGTCTGTCTATCGCTTCCGTGTTCTGATTGAAACATTCTCGCCTCTCGTCGCTGCGGGTTCGAATCCCATTTGGAACTCGACTTGTAAGTGAAAAAGTGTCAGGGAAAGGTGGAAGGTCTGCGTCCACCACGAAAAAATTGACCGTCATATATAGCCTAAAATGTGCTGAAAACGACGTAAACACTATTCAACCAACCAACCCTGTAAATATGTCGCAGTAGTACCCCATTGTCCTCATGATTCAATCTGCTCTGTTCTGGCTCCACTGCCTGATTTATTGAACACTTTCTACCTTGAAAATCAATGTCATCAAGACCGAGACGCACCTTTGCACCTTGAAATCGTCCACCAGCGAGGATACCGGAAGTTACAGCGTTCCAGATGATGTGTAGAGCACTAGTCCGTGAAACTTGGTGGTAGCCCTAGCCATGAAATGTCCATGAGTACACAGGTACAACACACTACATATATATAAACACGGCAATAAATAGCAACATATAAAGTCTTTTTTGTCACATATCATTTTTTTGTCATACATTTTCTCCAAAGGAACTTGTTGTAATGCTTTAATGCTTCTACTGTTGATATTGGGATTGCATACATCACAGCATCTATGACCAGATAAATCGAGGTTCATTCTGGTACAACTTGAAATTCCCTGGTTTGCATCATATGACATATATAGTTTTAAGTACAGTTATCAATAAATTATATGATACAACACAACATGAGCTATTTACTATGCTCTTTATAAGTCTGTTTTCCTGAATAGTTTTTAAAATACGAAATAAGGGAGGAACTTGCTCGAATCTTGGAGTCGACAAATAGTTTTATTTGTTTTCTTATTTTCTCTCATTTTTCCCCTAGATTTAATTTTCTACGTTTCAGCTATTTTATGATTCCAGATTATTAGCGAGCTCAAGCGAGCTCCTATGGTATCATGCAGGCGAAAAGTAAACATACCCATCCATCCTTTTGAATAGTCTTGGGTAATTTACGGCAGTTTATGGGCGACTTCAACCGTAAAGTAGCATATTTCGTTACGAAATTAACAAGATAAGCATTCGTAGAAATCATTAACAATGGTGGTTTCCATGCAGAATGAGGTGAAAAAAACATTAAAAACCTTTCTCGAACCCATCCAAAAATGACAATGAAATTGCATTTTTACCTATGTCGCCAAAACGGCCATTAACCGGAAGCTTAGCCCAAAGTGTTACCTTGCGCGTTGTTCATTGGCGAAAATTCGTCAACACATTTCACAATTTAATAAAAGTAGATTTCGTGTCGCAGAAATGTATATGTCTTGCTAACCGATTAGGATAAACAAATGATTTGGTTAAAAACTATCTTTCATTTGTTTATTTTCCCGTAAAACCATAAATGCAATCGGAATTCTTCGCAGATTTCAGTATTCGGTCGTCTACTATTGTAATCCATTGACGGAAATCGACGAGGTTATTCCGTGTTCATTCGTGTCAAACCCGAACAATCTGGCAATTTCCGGAAATGTTACGGAAATTATAATACAATGACAAGACGTCATTGATTTACGTCATCATCGTATGTCATCACATTATGACGTAGGCTATGGTCTGTTAGTAAACAATTAGAGAGCAAGGTGCTTATTACCGATCCATCTTTCTTTGTTTCTTCTTTCTTTCTTCCTTCCTTCCAATACTATTGACGTATTATACACATACTTATGATTAGCACAGTTTCGTTTCTGTGGATGAGTTTACCAGCAGACTTTTTTATGATAACCACAGAAGTTTAGCGAGATTTTAACTTACACGAATAGTTCTAGATCTAAGGGAGTGCGTTTTCAATTCTCGAGACGTGAACCTCCGGGAGTCGAACCCCAGACTTCTATATCCAGAGGCAAGGAAGCTAACCACTCTGTCATCGCACACAGTAACATTATGGTCCATTATGAAAAAATATAACTACTAGTATTTAGAACAACACCAGGTCTAAAGTGACTAAACGATGGTTAGGCCCAAGATGTTACTCACACTGGCAGGGGTAGGAACAGCCTCCTTCCCGAGATCCCAATAATTTGACTGGCGTGTTTGGGTAGGGGAAGTTCAAAAGGTATTTTTACGGTACCCTATGTTGGATATTTTGGGGCGCTTCGACCTTTTATCCAAAAATGGTTTTAATGAGTTGGGCAAACCGAAATTAAGACATCCTGAAACTATTGAGGCTAACTGAAGTTATATTTGAGATTTCATATTTTGTTGCTGTCCCAGCAACACGGCAGATGTACACCCGAAAGAGGCTAATGCAGGATGTAGACAGATAGATAGGAATTTACATCATCTGAACTGATGGCTGTAAAATATTTATTTTTTAACCAAATTTCCAAACTAAGGTGCTTTTATTTACCACTAAAATTGCCAGTTCCAATTATATATAATGTATTTACATTTTGTTAAAATTACTCACTCACATAGCTGAAAAACCTTTAGCTTAAACAAACGCCCGAAATAATAGCAAATTTGTCGGGTTTAGACTCCACCTAATCCGAGCCTTATGCGTACACAGACAGATGAAATATCAAAAATCGTAAAAAGGGCTGGTAAGGTCAGAGAAGGCTCGGATTAGACTCCACCATAATGTACAGAATGGGTATTTTTTATTTTTGGCTGGATTGCGTAATAAATCTAGGCTTACAGTTTGGCGATTTCCATGTGTCTGTCCGTCTATCCGTCCGTCCGTCTACGAGTTTTGAAGTTTTCGTTAAAGTTTTTTTTTTTTTTTCCTCATTTCTCAAAAATGAATTGTCGAAAAGCTTTGAAACTTGACACTTGTTCAACATCATTACAAATGTTATATGAAAATAACCCTAACTATGGCATGTATTTTACCTGGACTACCCCCCTTTTCACACAGATTTTTCACTTAAAATGTTAAATTCGCAATCCGGCTTTCGCGCCACTATTGGTGCTTCACCTTTTTTTTTGTTACTTTTAACAAAGTTTAAGGTTTCCACTGGACCCCCATATAAATGAAACGTTCCTATGCCAGTGTACCTGTAACCGGTCATCCGATTTGGTCTGATGCTACGGAGTAGTTCAAATTTGAAGGTGATGAAAACACGGTTTGGAAACTTTACCTGTCTTCTGCTTCAATCGATCTATGCTTTTCTCTGTCCTATCATTTCACTATTTTTGTTTTTCTACCACCGACAGAAACATTAGGGTCAAATAGGACACTCAGTTTCTTAAAATGTAGATGTAGAAACTAATACGTATCTTGAGCACAGCTAGTGCTAAACATCAAGAACAGTGAAACAAACCAACGTCTTTTCTACATAGCATTTGATGAATTTGGTGCATTTTCAAAATATATTGATGAAAAACGTCGGACCCTGTCTCCTCCACCCACAGACATACTCAACTAAATATTGAACTAATATTCTGAAAATGGACCACCATTTATTAAATGTCAAGTAGGAAACAACAAATTCCTATGTTTTAAAATCATTGTACTTTTCTCAAACATACATCATCATAATGATTAGACAATACGTATGAATCAATTTAACACACGTTGAAGACGTCTATTCAAATAAAAAAAAACTTAAATCATATATATACATTTTTCGTAATGACATAACGTTGAAACCGTAATAACATGTAACATGTTGTTCGGCAAAAAAGTATACGCGTGCATCACGGTTTATGTATATATATCTTGCATACACTGATGTAGTAGCAGCTTTTATGACGGTTGGTGATTCAGCCAATGTCGATCCAGACTGGATCATGACTAGATAGCCGTTAGAAGTTCGTTCCATGCCATATCTGTCCTGTCTGGGAACGAATTGAAATTTGACCGAAGCACTGTGGTGTACTGGTTAGAGCGTCTGCCTTGCATTCGGGACGTCGTGGGTTCGAGTCCACTGACCGCGTCATACCAGATACTTTAAAAATGGAACCCTTGCCAGACGAGCAAATAATGGGTAGTGCTACGACTGATTGACCAGTGTCAGAATAATGTGACTGGGGGTATCATGTCTACTACGGTGTGGTATTCCAGTGTGGCAGCACTATAAAGAAACCATTGAGTTCGCTGCTTCAAGTAGACATATCATCACATCACACACAAACACAGATAAAAGTCCAGACTCCATTGTGCCTATAATCGTCGGGTAGGACGCCTGGCGTAGGCGGACGGATTATAATCCTTAGAAATACACACACACACACACACACACACACACAAATTGAAATGTGTTGGGGTGGGATGTCACGATTCAGAAGGCACGTACAGGTAGACTTGCACTAGACGCGAGAATCATGGCTCTTATGGTGGTATATACCTACCATGGTATAGGTACACGCCATAAGAGCTACGATTCTCGCAGCTAGACTTGCACATATGGGTGTATACATACGCAGCGGCAAAATCAAACATGAACTGTGCTCGCCCTATAGGTTTAACCTATTTCATATTAAGTACTCTTCAAAAGTTGAATTTTATTTTTTTAGCAAGATTTTTTGGTTTGTTTACCTTGTCAACCAATCAAAATTAAGAGATTCTATGTAATAGCTCCGAATTTACCCTGGAACCTTTTCCCTGCCCGCTGATTGGTAATTGGTGAAGTCTGATCTAAATATACTCGTCTGTGGAACAGTTCTGCAGATGAGAAAGTGCTATGCCCATTCTGCATATGTTTTATCTAGATGTAAATGGAGAGTGCCTATTATTGTGAACACTTTAAGTAGACTGGGTGTGTTTCCATTTTATTTTTTTAAATATAAATGCTTCTTAACTCCTCTTCGATGGTTTTACATTTTATAATAAAATTGTATCTGTATTCAAGTTCCAAAAGTTACATCGCCAACAGTTGCCTGTTTTGGAAATTTACACTTACATGCTTCCTTCAACGGCCACATTCGATGACTGTTTCAGTTTTGTAAGCAGAGCAACACTGACCTGTGTTTTCTGTATCAAGATACGATTGGAACTCAAAAGTAGAATACCTCTCTTGTGGACAAATTTAATTCTGCAGCGTAACACCTTAATAAATCCATATTTAAATCGCTGTTTTGCAAGCAATGGAATACCTTTGTTAAGTGTATTATTATTAACTAGGTGTCTGTGTTTTGTATTGATTGTTATATAATATCGTATATTAATAAAGTGTGTACATCCAGTTACATGTATATATATAACTAATGTCTGTTGGATATTTTCACCCTCAATACTCTTTTACAAAACCTTAGATGTATTCTTTCAACGTTTGACATTTTATTGAAAACCAAAATTCACCTGAATAGATCATAATTGTGTTATAAGCTTGTCAAAAAATGTGTTAGTGCTACATCTGTAAATTTGGTATGATATATGTTCAGCTATACTATAGCTTATAACGACTGCCATGCCAAGATTTTATCAATTTCGTTAAAAGCTTCCCCTGTTGTGAATACATAATATTCCCCTGTTGTCATTTTGAAATAATTATCACAAATGATCACCACAATTTCAGATATTAATACAATATTTTGTACTGTCATTTTCAAATAAAAGAACTCGAACTTAATCACTGCACACATTTTAGTTTACGTTTCCATGTTCTAAGTTTCCACTGCTGCTTTCAGCAATGTCTAACCTTTAACCCTAGTCTCCTCGCAAAATGTATATATGTAATTTGCGGGCTGGACATGTTGCCCGTGGGCATCTAGTTGAACATTATGGCTTATTTCATTCTCTTGTACTACAATATACAAGAAAATAAAATGAGTTATAATTTTGCAACAAGTAATCACATATTTATAGTAGGTATCACAACCTCTTTTTTAAAATATATGTTGGTCTGATTTTCATTTAGTTTCTTTATTACCAAAACATACTTGAAATGTGATTATTTTCTTTATTATAGTCTGAAATGGCTTACACTTGTCTTTTATAGCGGCCTTGTTTAATCGATTAATGATCGATCATCGGTTGGTTAAATATGCTGATGATCGATCATGAATTTTCAGTCGATTCCTAACACTAGGGAATTGCATGAACACTTTCTTGTAACGCATCTTTTTTCTAGTTTTTCCTCATTAAGAATGCTTAAGAATTGTGTTTATATCAGTACAAATGCATGTGTTTGGTTTAGTACAGAAATGATATACCTTTCTTTTTTATCTAGGAGGTAAGTCTCACGGTGCTCCAGACGGCGGGATTCGTGTTCCCGGCCTAATCAAATGGCCTGGCGTTATTCCATACAACTTTGTCAACGACGAACCGACTTCTCAGATGGACATGTATCAAATGATATCGTCTGCAGCTGGTGTGGAACTTCCGGCGGACAGGATATTAGATGGGAGAGATATTCTTCCATTGTTGACGAAACAACAGGAAGTGTCTCCGCACGAGTTTCTATACCACTATTGCGGTGACAAGTTGCATGCTGTCCGGTATAGGCCCAGATCAGGTAATGTACACATAGGTTTAAACACAGCAATCTTGTTGGCTTTCTGAATATTTAGCTCATTGTGGGGTATGAATTAAACACGAATTCCGACACTTAAACGCCTGTGCTAAACTGTCGCAAATGTTAAAATTGGAGTTCCCGAAAGACGCTTTTTATTGTTTTGGACAGTTTTACTGACACATGTATTAATTGACATTGAAATTGAATGAAGTCACGTTTCAAAATGAAGCTGGATTCCTAAAATTGAGGTTCTAATTTACTTCCAAATTGCCACTTTAATGTAAATTCAAGCTACATTTATAATGAAAACAAAGCATGTCAGTTCAATTCAACAGAAAGGGTATAACGGGCAGAACATAAATTAAAAATAACGAACTATGTATGAGAAATGTAAGGAAATGAAAGGTCAGTGTTCAGTAACGTGTTAGTAAAGAAGGCACTACTATACGTCCGTGTCAGTTAGATGTGATGAGTTAAAAACAATGTGTACGGAGGCCCTGGAGGGACTTATTAGTTATGACTTATTTGTTATGACTTATTTGTTATGACTTATTAGTTATGACTTATTTTTTATGACTTATTAGTTATGACTTTTTAGTTATGACATATTTGTTATTACTTATTTCTTATTACCTATTTGTTAAGGGCGGGTTAATGAAAACATGGCGGTCACTCGTTGATAAGTTATTTACTATATGTGTAATGGGCATACTGACCAATCTATCTTATACTTTTAAAACTGTAATGCACTTAGAATGTGTTTTGATTTTCACGGGTGTTGGCGCATTCTAAGTAAATTACAGCTTTGAAAGTATAAGAAACATTAGTCAGTATGCTAAATAAACATATAGTAAATAACTTGAGGTGTACAGTACTCGTTCTACACAGGAAAAGGGCGTGGTCTGCCTCCACCACAAAAATTCGACCGTCATATATATAACCTTACATGTGCTGAAAATGACGTTAAACACCACCAAAAAAGCAAACAAAGCATGTAAGCACTTTATATACTTTCCAAATAACGGATTTCTGCAAAGGTGACCTGATTTAAAGGACTCACACCACTATTATCTCCCTTGAATACTTGTGCCCTACAGATGAAAGAGGTAGATAAAAAACAATAAGTCCGATTTTCTACATTTTACATGACTGTCCATTGCGCATATCGATTAATCCTTACATGGTTCTAAATCTACAACATTTTAGGAAAATATTACAGTAAAAAATCATGTTGATATAAGATTTCTAGCTAATTTTGTCTCATTTTATACATCATGGGTAATCAGCACGGGGTTGTATCTTTGTCCATTATTACGCTAAATTGTTATAGGTGTAACGCAAACATGACATTTAAAAATGTCCAACCTGGTGTGTTTGTTGTGTTTTAAATTGCAGATATTGGATCAATGAAGAATTTAAGCATAAATAGTTGTTGTAAATTTTGTATATCTCTGTGCCATGAACGAAACATTACCATTGGACTCTATCGAAAATTAATTGCGAGACGTAAACCCTCAGTGGTCTTTTTGTCACTGACCGTTCCAAGGCCGTACTGTGGTCATTCCTTGTATGTGTGTGATGTCGCGTACTTTGTTTTAGATGAATATTTACCCACGTAATTATTGTTTGTTTTGAATGCGTAATGTTCACGCCTGTGGATGTTACATTTCCTATTAGACTTTTGCATCTATTAATAACTCCAGACAAATTCTAAATGATTTTAAAGTTTACAGGATTAAATCCTATTTTACAAATGATCGTGAGAAGTGTTTGACATTTTATAGCCACTTAATCAATACTAATGACAGACGTACTTTTACTGTAGGAAACAACATTATTATGCAATTAAAATTATTGTGTTTCATTATTTCTCAAAACTACCAGGACGCCACTAGTTTAAAAACAAACAGCAAACAACTAAAGCAACAATGTAATGTATTGAAAAAAGGGGTTGCGAAGAAGAAAAGAAAACATTGTTGTTGACGTTGGCTTTAAAAAAACAACAACAGAGGAATGTTTTAAATGCATGAAAATCAGACATCAAGGTTGCCGTTAGTCCCTTTGAGTTTTCGGTTAAAAAGGATATCTGAAGTAAGACTTTGACCTTAAAACTAAATACCCTGTATTTAAATCGCTTATTCTTTGTAGGCGTATCTTTATTTGTAACTTCACGATGACCTGGTCATGGCGAAATCGGGCATTTAAGCGATCAAACTTAATGTAGGTCATCATTAACTTTTTATACACCGAGTAGTTCACATTGTACCTGTACACATGTAGCATTATGATCTACAGATAAAAATGTTTGCCTCTTGCATGTTTGCCTCTTGCGGGGCTCGAACACACGGCCTTCTATTAGGTCCGACGTTCTGACCACTGGACTATAGCGAATTATTGCCCCTCATAATGTATTAGTATACACTACTCAACTTTTATAATCTGTCACCCAGGTTTTTCGAAAATAACACGAATACTAAAAACCGGAAATCATTTAAACACATACCAATATTTTATTAAGTTTATCCATAAGGTTTTAGTCCAATAAAGGTAGACTAAGTTTCATAAATCGCTAACGATATTTGTTAAACGACGCCAATTCAAATTTCAAATGAAAATATAAATTATTAAAAAATATATAATTCTTTGAAAAGTGACCGATTATAAAAGTTGAGTAGTGTATAGCCCGTTGTATCGCACATGCAAATAAACATACGTGGTGTACTATAGGTTATTGAATTTGTATGGCTAAATATTACTTGGAACGAGTTATTTTTGCAAAGGACGACGAGCTTGCGAGTCGTCCTGCGCCAAAACAACGAGTTCCAAGTAATATTTAGCCATACAAATTCAATAACCTTTTTATTGTATACTTTCATATTGTTTTCGATCAATGTTAATTGTATGACTATTACTTTTCATTGTATTTGTGTTATTTTTATAGCTTTTGATGGAATTCCTATCTTGCCATTTAGTTTCATTTTGTGTGGATGATTATTTTGCTCGAAAACGACGTCGACGTCGGATGACGTCATTAAAAACAACAAGCCATTTTCTAAAGTTTGTTTACCATTCGATAACGTTAAAAACAGTGGGTGAGTGACCATTTCAGTTATTTTATCAATTTTTGCCATAAAAGGTTGAAAAAAACACGTATTTTTTTGTTGACACTATAGGAAGGATTCCGTTATTTTTATTTGAAAGTATTTCCTTATTTCTATTTCGCGGCTCTTAGCAAGCACGAGCAAAAGTTCCCGTGCAATATTAATGCGTGCAATATCGTAGATTATTGTATACTTTCATATTGTCCCGTTTAGTTTGCATTGTCGCCAAAGTGAATAAAACATACGTTACCATAACTTGCGAGTATCACGGACTACGTACCCTAGTTTCGATGAGACATAACATTTGCCGAATATGATCATGAGGACCCTTGTACACTATTATCATTTGAACTTAAAGTTAGCTCAACTGATATAAACTCGGCTTATAGGATACGACATTTCAAGGCATTTTAAGGATGTAACATACGTGACCGTCCATGTTGCTATGTTCCATGCTTATTCAGAAAATAATAGTGTGTTTTCGTAAAACCTGTTACCCTAATCATAGACATATGTAGTAGACCTGTCCTCTGTGTGATTATTAAAATAATGCACCTACATCATTAAAATGTAACATACGTAATGTAACAAACGTTACCTTACACTGAATGCAATTACAATGGTATATACATATACCATCTAAACAGGTACATACTGAAGACAATGTGTATGGTTAAATAGAAAAAAATCTATTTTAAGCCAAGAAGATTAATAATAGTAGTTATACAGACTGAACTACATGTGTATTGAAACAAACGTTACTTTTAATAAACACATTATTATTTGAACACATTAAACTATACCAGAAAATAAGTATTTCATGAACATGTAGAACAGTATATAAAATGACATAAATGACCACCCTTACTTTGAAAACTGGTTTGCAGTTCTAGTATGCATCATATACGTTTCTTACGGATGGCAGGAGGTGTATAGTACTGGTTCTACCCAGGAAAAGCGGGTGGTCTGCCTCCACCACAAAAAATCGACCGTTATATGTAACCTTACATTTGTTGAAAATGACGTTGAAGACCATACAAACAAAAAGAGAAACAAAGCATCATATACATAAATGTGAATTAATGAAACATAATTTACTATTGATATATTCGAGCTTATACGTTTAATAGATGGCATTGTATAAATACATACATATATGTATGTAGTCATGTTATACTTATGGGCTATATTTTAAAAGAGTCTGGTTTAATTTCTACAGTTTAGATAATGTTAAATACTCATGGAATCTATACTTATATAGGATTACTAATTGTACTCTTGATTTATTTGGTGGCAGGAATGGGGTGGGGGTAAATATGTTTAGATCTGCTTATATGAACACTTTGATGCTTTTGTCAAGAAATGAAAATGTATAAATAAGATGTTTGTCGATCTTCTGTAATCCAACATACATAAAACCCTCACATGTATCATCGTAACATTCGTTACATAATATGCTGCTTAAATCGCAGATTGATTTGTAATGGTTGAGCTTTTGTTTTTTACAGAAACATATTTTGTCTGTATGTTTATTTTTGTTCTTCCATTATTTGTATTAACCAATTAGTTTGAAGTAGAAACAATTGTTTTGTACAATTGGAATGTCTGTGTATTTGTTGTTTCCATTAATTTCGATACAGACATGTACAACATATTGGTGTTGTTGTGTTTTCTTATTTATATGCTTGAATTATATTACATTGGTCTATTGTTGGTGTCACACAACATAAGAGAATCAAAATAATATGTATTGTTCACTTACTTTTTTTAAAAAATCTTTCTTAATCAACACAATTGTTGTGTAACGTAACGTATGTTACACAGAAAAAATCACATACTATATTCAACGACTTACATTATGAAAACTGTCATAGTTAACTTGAAACAGCAATCAATTTGGTGTGTCTCATATAGTGTATCTAACGTAAAATATAGATATTTCATTAATTATGAATTCACTGTTTTGAAAATTTCAAACGCTATTTGCTTCGTTTTATTGAGAAATAAATACTAGGCCTTGCACAACAGGTGAGAGAAACTCCACTTTGCGCAGAATGTAATCAAAATTTCGTCTGTGTTGTACCGTCTTGACAAGGTTTACCTGGACATGATCAATGTAAAGCACATTAAGACCCTGATCAAACGTGGCCTTTTGAGAGCCTGCTTGATAAGTTCCGATTGAACCGAGATTGCCAGCGTGTAACTGTTGGCCAATGAAAACTGAACGTCACTAGACTAATCTGTCAAAATGCATGTCAAACATTTGTTCTCCCCTCACTGTTTCTGCTCGGCACCGTGTTATTGTTTTAGATTTATATAACTTCATTTCGTGTCGCGTAGTGAAATGAAACCTGACTTTTTCTGAAGAATTGGGTAGCTAGAAAAACATTGACATTAATGTGGGTTGGAGCGGTGTGCCTTGATAGATATTGCCGTGAATGGTATTCAATTGGATATGACTTTTTTCCCAGTGAAAAAATACCGCAACTGTCACGATTTTCTGCAATAAACTTTCTGGATGATGAAAATTCACATATTTAGATCTCAGGAACTATGAGCTTTTGCAACATTAATTTAGGCAGGCACTGTAGGTAGCCGTGTAATATAAACGTGTCCTGATTAAAGTACCCCGGAGAAATGTACCACCACTTTCGGTCACGTGTTTTATTAATCCCAGCCTTCTCTGACCTTACCAGCCCTTTTTACGAAAAAGCCACAAAAGCCACACAAAAAATGGCGAGGTCATGATGTACACAAACAATACTAGTGAGTCGAGTCCTATGTACATTTTATACACTGCGTGTAGGTAGTTACACGCATTTATCCCCAGCCGTGTCAGAATTGATTGACAACAGCATCTCACGAGATGAACCGTCGATCGAGGTCAGTGGGTGCGGAAATGTCTGTGATGTCGCTACCGACTTCGCTTGTCACAAAATGGGGAAACTCTAACCTGTTGTGCAAGGCGTAGTACTGTTTAAGAAGACTATACACTGAAGAGATACGAAAACGCAACACGGGAATTTCCGCTATATATTGTATATACTGCACACTTAATTGCACATAATATTCCAAAGAAATTGTAAAAAAAAGTTGCAGTTAATTAGAGAAAGGACACAACTGTGATGTTGTAGACGTTTTAATCACACTACACCTTGTAACAAGAACTTCATAAATGTTGAAGTTGCTCTTTGAAAAACTGAGACAGTTCAGTACTGTATTTAACGTAAATAGTTTGCAAAAGTTTGCATCCTAAGAAATATAAAAAGATCGGACAGGGAAAGTAGCATTAAAGGAGGACAGTAAACCACAAAACACAGAAACAAACACGCAAACAGACAAACAAGAAGGCAAAAGCAATAATACATGCAAACGACATCACAAACACAAAAAGGGTTGACAATAGGGCTACCGCCTTGGAACGGTCAGTGGCAAAGTAGGCAACTGGGGGTTTAAACCGGTTCTAGGGTGCACCAAACCTCACGCTTGTAAGTTTGCTCACAGGCTTGCTCTGTCAATAATGAAACTTTGAAGGAATACTTTTTGCTGTATTATTTGTTGTTTTAGTATTTTATCCAAAAGGAAAGGTCTTACGTAGCCATGTACCATTCGATTAAAAGCAGCATATTTTACATACAGTATATAGCGGGAATTCCCGTGTTGCGTTTTCATATCTTTTGAGTGTATATATTTATTTAGTTTGCTTTAAAAGTTCGATTTAAAAGACGAACGCACGAACATTCGTCCGCGGGCACGGATGAGCGGTATTTATATAACATCTTCAATGATGGCGGAGGATAAACATATGAAGACCTAGATTGCCATATAAGGACTTCAATACTTCTCTTTTTCAGGGTTAACAACATGGAAGATGGTATCACATTTACCTCCTCTTGTGCCAGGAACCAACCAGTGCAGTTTTGTCTGCAGCTGTAACAACGCCGTTGTCTTGACAACGCCATTATTGTACGATATGACTTCAGATCCTGGGGAGACAACTCCGATAGATGCCAACTCAGTGGTTTATCGTGCAATTTCGGAAATAATACGAAAAGCAATCACTAGTCATGAACAGTCAATCATACCAGTAGAAAGTCAATTTACTTGGCATAAATTGGCACCAAGGTTACACTGGCAGCCATGTTTTAATGGCGTGTTTCCATTCCATTGTCATTGCATAGATTCTAAATATCCTAATTAAACAATGTGCAGACATGCAATGTGCATGACCATGGACACCTTGACTACCAGGAGCTGAGATGTTATTCATGTGTTAATGGAAGTTGAACGAAGCAATGTATTACAAATTATAATAGTAAAATAACATATCATCTTAGCCATATCGTGAACTCCTGGCGGCGTGTTTTGCCACAGTTTTTGCTTGAACATAATGTTTGCCAGGAAATAATTCAATAAATATGTACGTCAAAGTCTCGCATTTTCATGTAGCTGGTACATATATTTATATTTAAAGTTAGTCATAAATCTATCGAGTTTGACGTCTGTAGTTCACAGGTCAAGGTAACAGTGAACCCCAACATTGATAAATTGTATGTTCGAGTTGTTATCCGTCTTTTCCATTGGACTAATCGGCATACTGCGCATACTGAGTTTGCAGTCAAAGGCCGACGGTCAAGATTGCATTGAATATACTATGTAGCTGTGTTTTGAAAACTTTGAAAGTTAAATAACGTTTGGGTTTGGTCACATAATTATTTATCGTAAGGTCAAAATTCAAAGTCACAGAGACTCAAGGTCACATAGATCTTGCCTGTGTTTTTTGAAAAGTATCGCATATTGTACGTGACTCTTGTTCATGACACTTTGTTATATGATCCATTTGCAGTTGTTCAGATGCACACTTAGTTTCAGATCACAAGGTCAATTGATCAATACAAATGGTAACTTGACTTGACCAGGAAAAAGGTTTCGACACACTCAAATTAAACTATTCTCAAATTAAACATGTTTTTTTATTGATGAAACTGTAAGTATGATCCATTAGGGCTTATTCAGAAACGTACTCATTTTAATATCGCTAGGTCAAAGGTTAAGGTCACAAATGATTTTGGTACATTGCCTCGGATTTATATTCATGGAACTGTGTACTTGGGTTGGCCATAATAATGATGTGTATTGATTCTTTGGTCAGTAGGTTAGGGTTAGGTCATACTGACCTAGACGTTGATCGAGGTTAACTTAAATCTTTTGGACATTTCTGCATCCTACATATAGTTCTAAACAAAAAAATATTGATGTGTAATTCCTTTGACTATTATTGTGTAGATCAAAGGTTAAGGTCACAGCGAACCTATTCTATACGAACTCAACGTTCACACTTAAATGTATGTCACAGTGACTTTATTAACATGTTTTTAAACATATGTATTCCGGTTCAGGTTTCTAATCAATATATAATCCAATTATACGCAAGTCACTACACTTCAGCAGTTTAAAAACGCACCTCTTACATTTAATCAGAACTGCCTTGTCGATTGCCATAAAAGTCGACATGTAAAGACGCCGTAGCTCAGATCGATGCTTATTGCGTAATTAATATCAATTATTCGTATACAAAATGTAATTCACGAAATCGATGCAAACAAAATACAAAGAAAATCGTCATGTTAAACTATCAATATATATTTTAATACTCATTTCATATTCATCGAATATGCTCTCTACAATTTTATTAGAATTTATCTTGAATTTATCATACATTTGATTTTCACAATTTACAGTTAGGCTACTGTGATGTGTCATTCAGTTTAATTGTATGACCTCAATCTTTCCTCTGCGTTCAAGGTTGTTGAATTAGGAAGTAGAGGCGCGGACAAATCAATGTTTGTACATTATTTGGGTTTTGCAATGTCCCCATTGGCTTCAAAATAGTGAAGTTATAATTTAAGTTAAGCTTCTTATATTGAATTTTCATTGAATTACACAATTTATGTTTTGTTCACTCTCGTCACCAATGCTTTCTGTATAATGTCCTTCACATTGTCAGTCTACTGCGTCGTTTCCTTTTCATTGTTCGCCTTTCCTGCAAAGAATTGGGCAAAATGCTTATTGGTTCCCACGATCGGCCATTTGTCCATGTGTGGTCCAGTTAGGGTTGTGTCAAATTCATCAATTTTGCTATGATCCTGTTGGAAAACAAAACACATTCAGAAACTGATACACGAACTATCTTGCCAAAAAGCACATGCATAAGTATTATAGGAAAGAAAAACAAAACAAACCGTACACAGATGAATGTTTATTTACTTCTTTTTATCATGTATAAACTGCATGAGTGAAATATTAGCTGTTAAAAACATTAATATTTGTCCATACATCGAAATGGCTATAGATCAGTGAACCTTTTACAAACATGCACAACGACCTTACACATAATGAAGACGTGCATGTTATTCATTTTATTATATATCTATTTCTCTCGTGCAATGAGCGGTCTGCATTTGTACCATTTGACGGTACAAAATATTTCCGTTTTGGACGCACGCGCGTACATTTTTTTTTATTAGATCCGTATTGTACAGTACACGAGCCCCTAGACTGTCTCACTGCGCATGTACCGTTTCACTCAAACAAGCGAAATCAAAGACCGATTTCTTTGCCGTAAATTACGGCTAAATAAAGCGCATTCCAACCACGATCGTGGCCAAGCGTCTGATCTACGTTCTATAAAATGATATACATGTATTGGGATTTCACTCAATATTGTTTACATAATGCAGTCGCGTCACTTACACAAAGGAATTAAGGTGGCGGGATATCTATAAACTGTGAAAATGGCTACGTCTATAAGGTTTACCACCACTAATTACATGTAAGCCTCCGAGGTGTAGTCGAATGTAGTTCCTATAATAAAAAGTAACCCTCCTTTTTTGATGAAAACGGGTATTATAAGTAGGGGAAAACTGCCCATTTCTATTCGATTTGTGGTTGTATGTATAAGAAGCGTATTAATAAGTTTTACTGGATCACTGATGAACATTTTCGAAATTTCGACTCTGTGCTTAGACTTTGTGAGCAATGAAAACAATCAATCAATGAAAACAGCTGTACCCTTGACCTGTTTAGTAAACAAACAAGAACTTTCTTTCTGGTGATTTTTCAAGTGGAAAATTTGTTTTCTATATGTAAGTCAACTTAGATCATTTATAGTTCTACATCGAGAGAAATAGGTATATAATAAAAAGGTCATTTAACATTGTTCTGTACAATACGGTGATATTTGTGTCAGATGGGTATGAGTCCAAATATATCACCGTATTGTACAGAACACTGTTAAATAACCTCACAGGGCTTGTGGAAATACTTGAGAGCCGGAATAAAACAAGAGAACACCGTAAGCCACCATATAAATTCCGTCATGTACTCACCGTTGCCTTTATATCATACGTTCTGTTGATCTCATACTCTTTTTGTATGTCATATCTGTCTTGGCCGTCGTAAAAGTCCCAATCTGGTTTGTGGTCTTTTTTTTCCGGCGATCGTAGCAGGATGCCAGATTTCATACCGTAAAATCCCCACGGACTGTTCGGCGACTGGTATCTGAGGTCCATGGCCCATCGTATGTGATTTGAGCGGTTTGGTACACTGTAACAAGACCAACAGCAAGTAACCATTGCAATTTAATATTCATACAAATTCCCCCGTGTGTTCCCGAGCAAGAATAGAGCTACGCGCCTTAAGGTTATATGTCCATTCTGCATATTGTTATCAAGATTTAGATGAAAGGTGAGTTTGGAAGGTTCATTCCTGTTGGTAATTGTGTTAAGTTGCCATATTAGTCCGAGAACGTCTTACCTCCTATGTGGCACCATGTTGTTGAAGAAAACTATGCCGCCTGCTTTCATGGGACACTTTATAAAATCCGTCTCCGGATTGGCTCCTAAAATAGCATTAAACACGTGTTTCCATTAAAATAGTGTCTCGTCATGACAATTTCTGTTATTTGTGGTGTATATCTCTGGTGTCTTAACCAACAATAGGATAATATACTGAAACAATTAAGTTTTAGCAATGAAATAACATTATACATCCCTAGAACAACTGCTAGGCTGTGTGTTGCGTCATGAACGATGAATTTTACATAATTATCAAATATATGCAGAACTGTTTTTTTCAAACGATATTTGCGAAAAGAAAGTTTAACTGCTTAATAGTCATGAGTGAAAGTAGTGGCTCTTATGGTAGTATGGCTTATTTTATTTAGAAATGAGGTATTGTCTGCTCTATTTGAATCAATGGACCGTTATATGGAACTATTTATTTCACGTAAAAAATAAAACACCTTAAAGTAAACTGTACCAAACATTTTGGATATAAAGGGCACAATTTCAAACATATAAGTATAAATCTATTCCTTTTGATATTATCTTTACATCGATGGTGTTGAATTACAGCCATTTACTATATGTTTGATACATTGCTCATGCCTAAAATATAAATTTGGATTAAATTTCACTTGACCATACCCCAGTCTGTTTTGCTTTTCTTTTAAAAATTGCGGACCAATAGTCCTTAAAAGCAAAACAATACATGTGAGAAAAGCAGATAAAAATTTGCAGGCATTACAAATATACGTTTTATTTCTGGAGAATATGAAAGTGGCAATTTTGTTTAAATGCCGGTTATTAGTACTTAATACAAACTTGGAGCATCAACAAACAAGTAAAGACGTTGAGATGGACTGACAGTTAGCCGATGAACTTCATAAACCTATACGAAGAAAGTTCACTCAATGCCGTGTGCTTGTTAATACAATTGATAAAATATAGTCGGCTGATTAATAGTTGATATGCAATCGTTTTCAAAGAATAATTAAGGTATTAAATACTTTTAAAAAATGGTTTAAATGTTCAACAGCGATTACTTGAATTGTAATTGTATGAAAAAAACAAGTACTAGTATTTTTTATATTTTTCAAAAGGTGTTTGTCTTCCAGAATAAGGAAAGTATTATTCAAACGTTCACCAAAAACATTTGTCCAACGGTAAAGTCATCAACACGGATTTTGACGTCAAACGTTATTTAAATCAACCAACATCATTACCAATAAATACTGAAATAAATACTGATCCCTTGGAAGAAACCAAAACAAACAAGAGATAGAAGTAGCAGACTCGATTGTATTGATCAAGTTCATGAGAGGTTATGTAAAGTGCAACACCTCTCACTCCTCCTAGCACCGTCTTAAGCGATATTCCGCAAAGATTGGGCTTGATGATCCCAAAGGACCAGTAAGTAATAACACTAATGATTTGTAGTCGGGCATTTTTTACGGACGCCACACAGCACTGTAGGACCATAATTTTCCCAGATCACATTTTTCACACACTTGTGAAGAATAAGATCCTATTCTTCACATTTTCAAATGTGACATATGTGTTTGTCCAAAAAGGGGGTTAACAAGAAAATCACATTTTTCACAGATTATGTCCGTGCCTGTTAGTGTTGCAACGTATCATGCAAAAGTTATTGATCGAATACGATTTGACATTTGACTTCTAAGTGTGACATCATCCTCATATTCATCATCATCATCATCATCTTGAGGGGCAGATATATACATGTTATTATTATTGTTTTGCCTTCGACGTCTGTCCGTACGTCCGTCCGTCCGTGCGTCTGTCTGTCTCCATAACCCCTGGCCAGATTCACACGAGTGATTGGTACCAAACCTAGTTGTGCATATCGCCTTTGCGTTCTGTTCGCTTAATTTTTGTCAGAGTTATGGGAATGTCCTTCGAAATATGATTATGATGAAAAGAGCTGGAAAGCCTAAAAAACAATTTTCATTTCCCTTTTTTCGTTTACCATTACACATTCAAGTAAGCATCATTGACATGTGTTTGCATGATAATCCTTCAATAAGATTCGTTTTAGAACGAACTCATACTCTTTTTCGTCAATTACTTCGAACAATGCATCACCCAAGACCACAGATTTATATATCACCCGCTGCAATGCAAGATATACCCGCAGTTGTCAGTGTGTGTCTCTTGTCAAGAAGAGCCGGAAAAAGTAGCGGACTTCTTCTGGAAATCAGGAACATCATCAAAGACTCCAACTGGATAAATGCCTGGTTACGACTGACAATGTGTGGTATCGGGTGGTATGAAATTGTAGATATTTTCTACCGCTGAAGAGGTTTTATTTTCATAACCACTGACTGAACAGTAGGGCCAGATGTTCGTAAAAGCATTTTTTTTTTCATTTCTTGCCCTAACAGTTACTTTTTTCCGTTTATACGGTAATGTTTCATGGTTTCACTATTAAATATTGAAATAGATGTATACATTGTATATTTTCCGTTGTAGAAACACATTTATTGAAAGCTCTGGTGGAGCACTTCCCGTCCTTCTTGGTTCTTATCAAATACCGCCCGTGTGTCTTGAACATAAATGTAACTTCTTAGCTCATAGCGAGCGTTCTTAGCTCATAGTGGGCTATTAGGTTTAGCTTATGTCCATCGTTCGTCCATTTTCCACTACTGGTTTGTTCACAATGTAGAGGCCACATTGTTCAAGTAAACGTGATCAAATTTGGCAAAATAATATGTGGTCACAAGATCTTGGCCAAGTTCGATTATAAGCATAATCGAAATATTAGATCAGGGGTTGTGGCCCTTGAATTTTCAAAATTGACCATATTTATGTCCCCGAAAAATTTTCGGGGGCATATAGTAATCGCACCGTCCGTTCGTCGGTCCGTCCGGATTCTGTCCGTCTGTCCGTCATTCCGCAGTTCGTGTCCGGACTGTACCTTCAAAACCCCTGCATGGATTTTTTATTAACTTGGCACAAGTGATCACCATAACAAGACAATGTGTTGCGCGCAAAACCCAGGTCTTCAAGGTCAAGGTCACACTTGGAGGTCAAAAGTCAAATTGTGTCCGGTCAATAACTCTGGCATTCATGGACGGATTTTCAAATAACTTGGCACGAGTGCTCACCACAAGACGATGTGTCGCGCACAAAATCCAGGTCTGTGGCCCCAAGGTCAAGGTCACACTTAGAAGTCAAATGTCAAATCGTGTTCGATCAATAACTTTTGCATGCCTGGACGGATTTTCGAATAACTTGGCACAAGTGCTCACCACAACCAAACGACGTGACGCGCACAAAATCCAGGTCCATGGATCCAAGGTCAAGGTCATACTTAGAGGTCAAAGGACACTTCGGGGGCATTTATCACTTACAGTGATATTTCTTGTTTTATCATGTTTTTCATCTGGCGCCAAATCCTAATCATATTTGGACAGAATATGTTTGGCCATTATACGATTTCGGTCAGTTTCGAGTTTAAACCATTTATTAGACCGTTGTGAAGAGTTGCCTGCCCTTGATTCAGCAAACGTATGTCAAAAAGCTTATCACCAATGGATGGTCATGGGTTCGAGCCCCACTAGCGGCGCTAACGACCTGACTCTTTAAGTGAGAAAGTTGACTGTTTCTTACGTGGATGGGAGTCTAGTACATTCATTCCCAGGAAATATGGTTAGGTAAACTATCCGGCTGTACATGACTGAAATACTGTTGAAAACGGGCGCTACACTTGGAAAACAAACAAAACAAACAATGTCGTATGTTGACATGTTACCCACGGTAGTAACTACATGTGTCACCAATCCTAATCATTCTTGGACTCCTTGTCTATGACTGTCAGATCTTTATAAGTTCAGTTTTCAGCCAGATTGGACCACTGGGTCAAGATTTACGTGCCATTAATTTATCAAAATTGCTATTTTTAAGAATGTTTACAATCTAGCATGCTCATTTCTTAATCGATCCTGTCCATACATGGAAATACATGTATTTGTGGCATAAAGATCTCGATAAAGGTCGATTTTGAGCCCGATTAAAAGGTCGGATCAAGAGTTGTATGCCCTTGATTTATCAAAGAATGGCCCCCTTTGAAGAAGCGGAGTATATGGCTTTGCACATGGCGTCGGTTTGTAGAACATGTATATTAACTTGAGGAATCCTTAATTTGGTATGGGCGTTGGTCACGCGTATTGATTTTGAAGTCAAATGTCAAGGTCGCGGTGACTTTCGACAATGGAACGATACAGAATGGTTGGGTCTACGCTCCTCAAACTTGGTATGGAGGTTAATTATGACCAGTAGTTGATCCCTACGGATTTTGAGATCAGTAGGTCAAAGTTCAAGGTCGCTTCACCTGGGACAAATCAATAACTCGAGAACAGTTGCACCTAGGATCCGTAAGTTTGGTATGCAGTTTGGACATGACCAGTAGATAACCCTTTTTAATAATAAGATCATTAGGTCAATATCAAGATGACCTTGGCCAAGAATACATTTTCTATCACTTAAGAACGATTGTGCTGTGATTCTCAAACTTTGTATACATGTTGGCCACGACCAGTAGGGACATGTATGTTTACAAAAATATATTGTACTTGATACATGTATAGCAACATCTCTTTCCTTGTTGGCCAATGTGACCGCTTTAAATAGGGACATCTGGGCTAAACTATGCGGTAACACATGTAGGTTTGCTCGATTCCGTGAGTATGTCCTGTTGGTCCGTTTTCACGTGTCTGCTCCATAACTTCCTCATGCATGATGAGGTGAAGATTTGAACCAAGTTTCATGAAAATCCTACAAGGAGATATGGATCGGAGACGAAATCCTGGGCTCGAATCTTTGACCTGCAACCGCAACCTTTAACTTGAGCTGACTCACCTGTAACGTGGGTTCTGCACGTCGCCTCGATGAGGTGAAGATTTGAACCTAGTTTTATGAAAAATGTTCAAGGGGTTTAGGAGCGGACACGAAATATTAGCCAAATCCTGGGCTTGGATATTTGACCTTCAACCGTGACCGTGACCTTGAGCCGACGCGCCTGGAACATGGGTTCTGCACGTTTTCTCGATAATAATAATTGTCTATATTTATAGAGGATAACATGTTTTGCCTACGACCATTCTTACACATGGTGCTCTTGAGTACGGAATGAGACCCGTATTCATTGATTATGGATTTTGGCTCCTACAACAGGGATTTTGGTCTCTGTTATAGTGATAATTGTTTGATATACATGTATAGAATAATTATTTAATTATTTCCTTTGTTTCCGACCAGTTTTATCATGGACGTGTTCCGAGTGGGGTTCAAATGTACGACCCTCCGATCGCAAGTCCAACGCGCTAACGACTCAGCCACGCCGAGATGAGATGATGGACATACATGCCCGAGTTTCATGAAAATCCTTTCAGGGATTTAGGAGATATGGAGCGGACACGAAATATAATCAAATGTCTTTTAACATCAATGTGTGACCTTGACATTGAGCCGAGGCGGTCGAAGCATGCGCTCTGAACATCGCCTTCATATGTGAATATTTGTGCGAAGTTATTTTAAAATTCCTCATTTCATTACAATGTTACAGCCCACACACAAAATGCTAACACACGGACATGTACCATACCATAGTGAACATAAATTGCAATTTAGTTTGGCACTAGCCGGGATCGAACCCGCACCGCTACGGCGACAGCGCCTAGCAACAACAAATTCGACCACGCTACCAACTGCGCTAACGCAACAACTCCCAAAATGGTTTCGCAAATTAATATAAGTTAACCCTTTTTGAGGGATCAGTTTCTATGGAAACGAACCTAATAGCATACGACTTACGGTAAATACATTTCGGAGTTCATAACCCAGCCATATGTGAAAAATGCGATTCAGATGTAAAAATGCACATTTTTAGTAAAATTGCACATTAATATTGAAATGTGAAGAATGCGATTTCATGTCTCATCAAAAACCTTCGTCGATCATAAATTTCACAGGAAATGTGAAATATGTGACTGTGTTGTGTGAAAAATGAGATCCCATTCTTCACATCTGTGACGAATAGGATCCTATTCTTCACACGTGTGAAAAATGTGATCTGGGAAAATTATTGTCCTACACAGCACTAAACAAACGCTAGTGTGAACGTCAATAAATACTGAAAAGGCGATCCCTTGGAAGCAACACAGACAAACAAGAGATAAAAGTAGCAGACTCGGTTTTATTGAGTCTGTTAGTTTAATTTCGAGTTGCCTGTACTTATCATCCTGTGCCATTATTACATCTACTTTGAGATACTCTGGTAAGTGAGTATGGTCCTGCGTCAAACAAACACAAAATAAATGTATTTATTACCAAGTCTATTTACTAGTTCTTCCTCCTCTAGGGTCAGATAAAAGTTGTCCTTTCCACCCTCGTGTAAAGCGACCATGCCCTTCTTGTGACCGCCTTTACAGAACTAAAAAACAATGATATAAAAAAACAATTAATTGACATAACATAGTAAAGACACCAAACAAATGTTATTTTCTCCTTACATGTAAAATGGGACGAACAGCATTTACTTACTCTTAGTTGCATGTGTATTCAGGGTGTCGAAACCATGTGACTTTTTGGTCGGTTTCGCAGCAAATAATTGTAAACAAAGCACTCGATTCATGTAGGTGTTTCCTAAATAACTTTCTTAAAATGTAACGACTGTTATTCAACTAACGCGCACACACACCTCCAAAGTGATCTCTTTCCTCCGTCGCAAAAGGCAATTATACGCATTCAGTAGTTTCTGAGATTAGCCCGCCCAAAATATTGGAAATAAAAGAAATATATTTTATTGTACATTTTGGGAGGGCTAATCTCAGTAAGTGCTGAATGGGTCGACTAATCTTTTGCGGCGGAGGAAAGAGTCTACATTGTAAGGGTATGTCTGTTTTAGTTGAACACAATTCGTTAAATGTTAAGGAAGTTACGAAGTAAACAAGTATTTGAGTCGAGCTCTTTTTTACAATTGTTTTGCCGTGAAACCGATCAAAACGTCACGTGGTATCGCCACCCTGGTATTGCACTCATGCAAACTGCATATAATATGTGATTTGTAATATGTTTTATTATATACTGTGTAAAATGTACTGAATTAAAAATTAAACGTCCGACTTTTTTGCTGGTATTTCCATAGGCCAGTTTTTGAGGGCGTATAAAAGCACAAACAACGTTTTAATAAAACAATGAGCACACTTAAGTGAGTAAAAAATATATTATTAGACAGTTTCAAATTTGACAAGCAATAATCTTTTATGGGTGATATGGAAATGCTAAAGGGAGGTAATTTGATGATTGTTGATAATCAAAAGCTGCTATCTACACAATTTGTGTTTTTGTGATTTGTTTGGTAAGGAACATATAGAGAATATTGACTCGGAAAAATTGCGGTAATTTTCTTAGGTTTGATTTCATTTTGTGGCCAAAATGCATGTTTTAAGAAAAAGAAAGCTAACTCCCTTGTGTACTGAACTTTTCAAAAACATCTTTGTTTGGACTATTGATGGCGGTCTAACTATTCTTATGTAACGGTTAATAGTCTGTAGATCGACATGCATGTACCACGTGTGTTCCAACATAGTTATGTACTTGTTAGTAAACGGCTTTAGTAAACGATGCCAAATATTGTTACACCTTCAATCATACAGCAGGAACGATTAGCTTTTGAAATAGAATTGTCAGTAAAATTGTCAGTAAAATACTGATACCTCCAAACAACCGTTTTCAGTTGTAACATCAACAAAGGCGATCCATGCTGTTACTATTAATGTCTTGTAACTTTCTAAGTCAAAGTAGGATGAATCTACAAAACAATAATTGATGTATTACATTTCCCACTAAATTACACTTACTGTAAGCAAATATAAGGGTAAGCTACACCAAAAAGTATTTAGTGAAGTGTACAGAGTATCGGTCAGTGTGGACTATTCTTCAAGTATTACGTGAAGTGTACAGAGAATCGGTCAGGGTAGACTTTTGTTAAAGTATTAAGTGAAGTGTGCAGAGAATCGGTTAGGGTAGACTATTGTTAGAGTATTAAGTGAAAGGTACAGAGAATCGGTCAGGGTAGACTATTCTGAAAGTATTACGTGAAGTGTACAGAGAATCTGTCAGGGTAGACTATTCTGAAAGTATTAAGTGAAGTGTGCAGTGAATCGTGAAGTGTGCAGAGAATCGGTCAGAGTAGACTATTGTTAAAGTATTAAGTGAAGTGTACAGAGCATCTGCCAGGGTAGACTATTCTTAAAGTATTAAGTGAAGTGTACAGAGAATCGATCAGTGTTGACTTTTCTTAAAGTATTAAGTGAAGTGTACAGAGAATAGGTCAGGGTAGACTATTTTTAAAGTATTAAGTGAAGTGTAAAGAGAATCGGTCAGGGTAGACTATTCTGAAAGTATTACGTAAAGTGTACAGAGAATATGTCAGGGTAGACTATTGTTAAAGTATTAAGTGAAGTGTATAGATAATCGGTCAGGGTAGACTATTGTTAAAGCATTAAGAGAAGTGTACAGAGAATCGATCAGGGTAGACTTTTCCTAAAGTATTAAGTGAAGTGTACAGATAATCGGTCAGGGTAGACTATTTTTAAAGTATTAAGTGAAGTGTACAGAGAATCGATCAGGATAGACTTTTCTTAAAGTATTAAGTGAAGTGTACAGAGAATCTGTCTGGGTATACTATTGTTAAAGTATTAAGTGAAGTGTACAGATAATCGGTCAAGGTAGACTATTCTTAAAGTATTAAGTGAATTGTACAGAGAATCGATCAGTGTTGACTTTTCTTAAAGTATTAAGTGAAGTGTACAGAGAATAGGTCAGGGTAGACTATTTTTAAAGTATTAAGTGAAGTGTAAAGAGAATCGGTCAGGGTAGACTATTCTTAAAGTATTTAGTGAAGTGAACAGAGAATCGATCAGGGTAGACTATTCTCCAAGTATGAAGTGAAGTGTACAGAGAATCTGTCAGGGTAGAATATTGTTAAAGTATTAAGTGAAGTGTACAGAGAATCGGTCCGGGTGGACTATTCACAAAGTATTAAGTGAAGTGTAAAGAGAATCGGTCAGGGTAGAATATTGTTAAAGTATTAAGTGAAGTGTACAGAGAATCGGTCAAAGTAGACTATTCACAAAGTATTAAGTGAAGTGTACAGAGAATCGGTCAGGATAGACTATTCGTAAAGTATTAAGTGAAGTGTACAGAGGATCGGTCAGGCAGGGTAGATTAGTATTCCTTAAAGTATTGAGTGAAGTGTACAGACAGTCGATCAGGGTATAATATTCATAAAATATTAAGTGCAGTGTACAGAGAAACTGTCAACTTACAGTACTGAGTAACTTTTACAGAGAATCGGTCTTGGTAGATTATTCGTAAAGCATTAAGTGAAGTGTACAGAGAATAGGTCAGGATAGACTATTCTTAAAGTACTGAGTGAAGTGCACAGAGAATCTGTCTAGGTAGACTATTCTTAAGTATTAAGTGAAGTGTACAGAGAATCGGTCAGGGTAGATTATTCGCAAAGCATTAAGTGAAGTGTACAGAGAATCGGTCTTGGTAGATTATTCGTAAAGCATTAAGTGAAGTGTACAGAGAATAGGTCAGGATAGACTATTCTTAAAGTACTGAGTGAAGTGCACAGAGAATCTGTCTAGGTAGACTATTCTTAAGTATTAAGTGAAGTGTACAGAGAATCGGTCACGGTAGATTATTCGTAAAGCATTAAGTGAAGTGTACAGAGAATAGGTCAGGATAGACTATTCTTAAAGTACTGAGTGAAGTTCACAGAGAATCAGTCTAGGTAGATTATTCGTAAAGCATTAAGTGAAGTGTACAGAGAATCGGTCAGGGTAGATTATTCGTAAAGCATTAAGTGAAGTGTACAGAGAATAGGTCAGGATAGACTATTCTTAAAGTACTGAGTGAAGTGCACAGAGAATCAGTATACGTAGACTATTCTTAAGTATTAAGTGAAGTGTACAGCCAAGCGGTCAGGGTAGAATATTGTTAAAGTACTGAGTGAAGTGCACAGAGAATCAGTCAAGGTAGACTATTCTTAAGTATTACGTGAAGTGTACAGAGAAGCGGTCAGGGTAGAATATTGTTAAAGTACTGAGTGAAGTGCACAGAGAATGAGTCAAGGTAGACCATTCTTAAGTATTAAATGAATTGTACAGAGAAGCGGTCAGGGTAGAATATTGTTAAAGTACTGACTGAAGTGCACAGAGAATCAGTCAAGGTAGACCATTCTTAAGTATTAAATGAAGTGCACAGAGAATCAGTCAAGGTAGACTGTTCTTAATTATTAAGTGAAGTGCACAGAGAATCGGTCAGGGTAGACTATTCTTAAAGTACTGAGTGAAGTGCACAGAGAATCAGTCAAGGTTGACTATTCTTAAGTCGTAAGTGAAGTGTACAGAGAATCAGTCAGGATAGATTATTCTTAAAGTAGTAAGTGAAGTGTACAGAGACGGTCAGGGTAGACTATTCTTAAAGTATTAAGTGAAGTTTGCAGAGAATCGGTCAGGGTAAATTATTCATAAAGCATTAAGTGAAGTGTACAGAGAATCGGTCAGGATATACTATTATTAATGTAGTGAGTGAAGTGTACAGACAATCGATCAGGGTAGAATATTCATAAAATATTAAGTGCAGTGTACAGAGAAACGGTCAGGCTAGACTATTCCTTCAAGTATTAAATGAAGTGTACATAGTATCGGTCAAGGTAGACTATTCGTTAAAGTCTTAAATGAAGTGTACAGAGGATCGGTCAGGGTAGACTATTCCTTTAAGTACTGAGTGAAGTGTACAGAGAATCGGTCAGAGTATACTATACCTTACAGTACTGAGTAACTTCTACAGATAATCGATCAGGGTAGAATATTCCTTAAAGTATTAAATGAAGTGTACAGAGAGTCGGTCAGGGTATACTATACTTAAAGTATTAAGGGAAGTGTACAGAGAATCGGTCAAGGTAGATTATTCTTCAAGCATTTAGTGAAGTGTACAGAGGAGCGGTCAGGTTAGACTATTTTTAAGTATTAAGTGCAGTGTACACAGAAACGGTCAGGGTAGAATATTGTTAAAGTACTGAGTAAAGTAGACAGAGAACCAGTCAAGGTAGACTATTCTTAAATATTAAGCTAAGTGTATAGAGAAGCGGTCAGGGTAGAATATTGTTAAAGTATTAAGTGAAGTGCGCAGAGAATCGGTCAGGGTAGACTATTCCTTAAAGTATTGAGGGAAGTGTACAGAGCATCGGTCAGAGTACACCTTACAGTACTTAGTGGCTTCTACAAAGAATCGGTCAGGGTAGAATATTCCTTATGTATTAAGTGAAGTGTACAGAGAATCGGTCAGGGTAGACTATTCTTAAAGTATTGAGGGAAGTGTACAGAGAATCGGTCAGTGTAGACTATTCGTAAAGTATTGAGTGATGTGTACAGAGAATCGGTCAGGGTAGACTACTTTGTAATGTACATAGTGAAGTGGACAGAGGATCGGTCAGGGCAGACTACTAATCCTTAACGTACTGAGTGAAATGTACAAAGTGTCGATTGGCGAGTGTTCACACTCAAAGACAATAGCTTAACAAAATTAAATGCGCCGTTTGCTGAGCTCGTTTAAATTCATTAAAAAAATATACTTAACCATATGCGTCTTTTAATTATATACAGGTTGAAATCATCAGCTGGATCCAGCATATTGTACTGCTTGGTAAAAACAAAATTGCTGGTATAGTTGAGTGTTGTTACCTTGGTGCCACTGTACGTGAGTCTCCGCGTGACCTGGGGTCTTGGGTCGTGTGTTCCATACTGGATTAGCGCCAATCTCCGGGCCTAGTAGTTGTTCTAAGACGTTCAGAAGTTTGTCATTCTGATACATGGCTCGAAACTCCTGAACATTGATTTAAGAAGGTCATACCAAAAATTACGGTTAAGTTTCATTATTAGTTTTCCCATTAAAATCCCACATAAAAATATCAAACTTAAAAAGCCTAAATATCTGTTTCTGATATAATCTGTCAACGAATGAGTTTTACGTACTTTTTTTAACACAAACTGTCCATTCAATATATTCTAGACCATGTCATTAATCTGGTCATCAAGTAACCTAGTTTTACATTTTAATGGAAACATAGACAAGACATATGTATAAAGGTACAATGGAGTGTAAGTTACATGCCAACGTATTAAGGTATCTAAATTTTATGTTTCTCAGTTGTAATTAGATTACAATTAAGGGTATTAGACTTATTAAGAATTAACTTTTAATATAGAACGTGTAAGTAATCGAAATCAGTAAATGTCCACTCTTTATACGGTTTTGCAACACTTATAGTTGGAAAATATAGATTTTCTAACAGCCTAACACCTTCTGTTCTATAAGATACGTATTGGCTGCACAAGCTAGGGTAAGGGACATGGTATATTGTTAGAGTCTCTATGTACATAAACCTTAACATAGCATTGCATTATTTCTTGAAAAAAGTAGATTTAAAAACATTGTTAAAGTATAATGTCAAGTACCAATATTTCTATTGGACATTTTACTGTGGCTGGATTTACCAACAGCATAAAACAGCATAAAACTCAGCAATGTAATATAGTTTAACGATTAAGTTATGTAAAATTAATTATTTTATTGTCAAACATTGATTAGAAAACAAATGTCACCCTACAAAACACAGTTTCGCGCGGTTTTGGGGTAAAAGGCGAAACGGTTTGATGCTTGGCAAATTTTCATTAGTACGAGTATATATATAAAAATGTTTGATTCGTTTTAATCTAACTATAGTTTAAAAAGTCTCTTCTGCGTATTGTCCAGTAATAATTAATCGTCTAGACATTAACACTGTATGTAATACCGACCGGTGTGAGTTTTCCAAGTTTGAGGAGAAGCATCACGGCTCCTGGCCATTCCTTTTTCAGCATGATCAGCCGATCTTCCAAGCCATGGTCTTCATATAAATCTAAATATACACAAATAAAAACACAAGACAGTAATCACAATAACATGTAAAACAATAACACGGTGTGATACACAAAATATATCACTCGAACACGTTGTAATTCGGTTAAAAATCTCGTTCTTTGAGCTCGTGTTTTAACCGAATTACAGCGTGTTCTCGTGACATATTTTTCACACTGAGACTGTCGATTATTCTCTATTTATATTAGTATCTGTATAAGGTATGCGTAGTTGTATCTATATACGGTATTTATAACGGTATCTATATACGGTATCATAGCTGTATCTATATACGGTATTCATAACGGTATCTATATACGGTATGCATAGTGGTAAATATATACGGTATTCACAGTGGTATCTATATACGGTATTCGTGGTGGTATCTATATACGGTATTCATAGTGGTATCTAAATACCGATGTCATAGCGGTATCTATATACGGTATTCATAGTAGTATCTATATACGGTATTTATAGTAGTATCTATATACGGTATTCATAGCGGTATCTATATACGGTATTCAAAGCGGTATCTCAATAAAGTATTCATAGTGGTATCTATATACACGGTAATCTCATATACGGTATAGCGGTCTATATACGTTATTCATAGTGGCGCCTATATACGTTTTTCATAGCGGTGCCTATATACGTTTTTCATAGTGGTACCTTCATAGGGAGTTCTTAGTGGTATCTATATACGGTGTTCATAGTGGAATCTATACACGGTATTCATAGCGGTATATATATACGGTATTCATAGTGGTATGTATATACGATGTTCATAGTGGTATCTATATATAATATTCTTAGCGGAATATATATAGGTTATTTTTAACAGTATCTATATACGGTATTCATAGCGGTATCTATATACGGTATTCATAGCGCATCTATATACGGTGTTCATAGCGATCTATACACGGTGTTCATAGTGGTATCTATATACGGTATAGTCATAGTGGTATCAATATACGGTGTTCATATTGTATCTTTATACCGTATTCATAGTAGTATCTATATACGATATTTATAGTGGTATATAGAGGATCTGACATGAGTTGTCATTTCATACAAAATTTTATTAAAAGACTTCAGTAATGTGTCATTAAGCGAGTCTCCGGCGAGCTTAATAACAAATTCCTGGACGAGTTTAATACAATTTTGTATGAAATGACAACGGGTGTCAGATCCTTTTCATCACATGGCTCAAAAACGAAATGAAACTACACATTATTGCTTGTGGTGAATCTACATACGGTGGACTGTTACCCTCACAACATCGCCGATTCAGTGCTATATCCAAGGACTCTACGGACTAAACGGATGTTCCGGGACATTGACAAGACGAACGCACTGACACTGCACTTGATTCGGTCGCCTTGTATTACACATGGTTAATATAAGGAAATACGTAATGGGTATATTATACGGAATACAAGCAGTTCCATGGGATAAATATATATACGTTATCTAGTGTGGTATTTATACGCAGTATCCGTAGAGGTATCTATATATGCTATGTATATATATATATATGTACGTTATTGTAGAAGTTGTATATATATGAAGTATACGAAATGAAAGAGAATATCGTTTACGGTAATGTATGAAGTATATAGAAATGAAAGAGAATATCGTTTACGGTAATGTATGAAGTATACAAAATGAAAGAGAATATCGTTTACGGTAATATATGAAGTATACGAAATGAAAGAGAATATCGTTTACGGTAATGTATGAAGTATACGAAATGAAAGAGAATATCGTTTACGGTAATGTATGAAGTATACGAAATGAAAGAGAATATCGTTTACGGTAATATATGAAGTATACGAAATGAAAGAGAATATCGTTTACGGTAATGTATGAAGTATACAGAAATGAAAGAGAATATCGTTTACGGTAATGTATGAAGTATATGAAATGAAAGAGAATATCGTTTACGGTAATGTATGAAGTATACGAAATGAAAGAGAATATCGTTTACGGTAATGTATGAAGTATACGAAATGAAAGAGAATATCGTTTACGGTAATGTATGAAGTAAACGAAATGAAAGAGAATATCGTTTACGGTAATGTATAAAGTATAAGATCACTGTCGAAAAAATGTAAATAATTTAAATTATTTGATGGATTCTTGATTGAACTCCCAGAAAATAGCGATCAAATGAACTTGGATCTTAACGTAAAGTATAATACTATAAAACAATATTTAATCTACAATCGTACTTTTGATCCTTCCTATGTTGAAGAGTTTCTTTGCAAGATCGTCCACTAGTCGTCTGTATGAATCTCTACATGGCTCCAACTCTTCCGGGGTGAAGAAATGCTCTACCACCGTAAATCCCTTAAAGAAAATAGCATCCTTTCTTGATGAGCATTACGCATACTTTGTCCTAATATAGACATCCCACTAGTATGTTTCTTTGGCATTAACGTGCCGTGTGAGTTTCGTTACTGATAAATCGTTGTTGTCAAAATTTAAATCCCAAATATTGCTATTTTATGAAACCAGTAATTAATATTGATATTGGTGAAACAAGTATTTTTGTTAAATCTAGGCTATACCATTTGTGTGTGATTGTTAATATGTATGTTGCATAAATAGAGTAGCTTACATGAGTGCTCATTCATTATTGAATTTATTAAACGAGTTGGCCAAATGATATAATGCATTATATCATTTTTGCTAACGAGTTTAATAAATTCAATAATGAATGAGAACGAATGTTAGATTCTATTTATCACATAACTTATAACGTCACATTACGTCAGAAAACGTACATTAACGTGAGTCCATGACGTCATTAACGTTATGTTATACCACTAGTGGAATATCGAAAATACTGAATGGTGTTATTACACTCCCACACCGCATATTATGTGATAAGAAGGAATATAGTCTGGAAATTGACTATACCTATCTGAATGAAAGAGATTGTAAAGTAGAATACTGACAGGCATTTAAATGGTTTTAGAAGTCCATGTGAAATATATTATGCCGTAACTATATGCCGTGACTATATGACTTAACTAAATGAAATAGTCTAACTGAAAAATATAGATTATAATTAGTGCCATACGGTTTACGTGCGATGCCCTTACACAGTACACATAGGCGGAGCACAGTTGAACCGTACATTTCACAGAAACGAATTCTTCACACGTGTGAGGAATTCGTGCATGTGAAGAATACGTGTTGATATTTCAAAAAAATCGCACGAATATGTCACAAATTTGTGAAATTTACGTTTGGCCTCTCTACCCCTAGTAGAGCAAAAACGTATTTTCCACATGTTAAAACACCACGAACAAATTGCAATAAATGATTGTTTAGACAAAAACAATGTACATACAGATCGGCGAAAATATAACATTATTAGAAAAATAGGCGGAGCACAACACAACACGACAGAACAGAACAGAACAGAACATAATAGAACAGAGAATGAAACAGAACAGAACAGAACATAATAGAATATAATAGAATATAATAGAATTCCCATTAATGGTGTGCAGTTTTAACGGCAACAAACAATGTATTAATTTGGCTTGTACGGTGTACGTTTTTGGTTTTCTCTCATACGATCCATTAGGAAGAGACGGCGAAGCGCGAAATAACTTTGGAATTTTGAATCGTGTTCTACGCGCTTCCCCAGTGCGTCTTCGTGCTCCATCATCGTGTTTTCGTGCATTGCCTAAAGGCCGATGCTCCAAGCGGAAGCTGCGACAACGATGCGTGATGGTGCAATGGCGATGCGTGAAGGTGCGATGGAGTTGCGCGAATGTGCAATGGCGATGTGTGAAGGTGCAATAGTGATGCGCGAAGGTGCGATGGCGGTGCCAGAAGATGTAATGACAATGCACGAAGATGCGATGGCGGTGCCGGAAGGTGCGATGGCGAAGCGCAAAGGTAGGATGGCGTTGCGCGAATGTGCAATGGCGATGCGCGAAGTTGCAACCATCGCACCTTCGCGCTTTGTCGTCGCATCTTTTCGCTTCGTTATCGAAACATCGGGCTTCTATAGCCTTTTTTATGATAGCAGAGGTGACAGACCTAACGATATGTATCGATAAAAATACTTAACATCATTTGGTCCGTTAAATGGGAGAGTTTTAATAACTTGGCGTTTGATGCAAAACTAACATAGAACAGTCGTAAAAGTAAAATCGCGCGACGTTTTCCATATGTTAATGGTTACATGCATTTTTGCAAAATCATGGGCCATAACTCTGGTCATACTTGTACGATCTGGCCCATAATCGAACTTGGACGAGATCTTTTGGTCATATATGTTTTATCCAAGGTTGGTCAAGATTGCTTGAAAAATGAGGCTGCTAGACTGTTAACATACCAATTGTGTGATATAAGCGATAAACTGTATCCTGTCAGCTGGCTATGAAAAATACGTTCGTACGAAAAAGTAAAAAAAAGGTCAAAACGTATATGCCACATTTTCGATTAGTGATATTTACGGCCGTGTTTGTAACAAAAGTTGCGAAACGTGTGAAGAATTCGTTTCTGTGAAATTTACGGTTCAACAGAGCACTAACCTGTTCAAAGAATTCTTTAACTTTTTCCTCCGGTAGTTGTCCAGGTTTCTTTACCGTCGGTTGTGTCGGAATTGTCGTGAATACATCTGGATATCCGACGCCGGTAAATCCGGGATATTTTGTAGGATCTGTTACCACAGTGGTCGCCATTTCTACTTGCACAGCCTCTTCACATTTATGATTAGATAGTTAATGTTATCCTGTATGAGTATACAAATAACGAAAGGTCGTTTCAAGCTAACCTTAAGATAATAGTTTATGTTATCGTATAGGCATATATAATGCAAGGTCGTACAAGCTCATCTTAACACGTTAGATAGTGTATGTTATCATAAATCAATTGAGGATACCAATGGGAGTAGTAGCAACCATTATTTAATTAAGAACTAATTAAATAAGTCGTTCGGATGCGAGTAATTAAATCACTCGTGCTAACGCACTCTTGATTTACTTACTACGCATCAAAATACAGGTACGTATTTATTACTTCGATTCTTACACAACAATAACCCCATTGTTTGCGCTATTGTGGGGGCACTATATATTATCTCGGAGGTCAATGTTATCAGGCTGCTATGTTTACAGGCTGTTCCATTGGGCGCCCTCGTATGCAAAGTTCGGCGCGGTACAGTATGTTTGAATAAACTAGTAAGCACGTGACAAACAATTAAGTCATTTTGTCAATTTTTTGCTTACGTCATATAGCTTGTGCTGTATGACATCAAATGTTCTCAGCTTGTTCAAGATGCTTATTAATGTTATGTCTACGCATTAGTTATAGTTTATATTTTGAAATTTATGGAACTTAATGCAAGCGACACGAAGCGGAGCGCAGCATTAAGTTCTATAACTTTCAAAATATAAACTATAACTGATTTACAGTTTGCCCCAGTTTCTGCCAATGAAAACGCTCTAAACGGTTTGAAATTTAAAAAATAAGTTGCATAAAATTCTCAGTCACTGTTTAATTTATACTGCCTACGTAACCAGGATAGGGGCGGCACTTCATTGAAAATAGAATTCATGTCGTCATCGTTTTCGATCTTCTCAGATGTTTACACAATGTGTAATTAAAGGGACACACGGCAATCTTGAAGTATTTGAAATGGATGTCTCGATTTATATATCCAGTATTACTTTTTACTTTTACCATGGTTACATTTAAATAAATCAAATTTTAAGTATTCACTATTTCGCCTTATTATACTATAAGTTTTAATATACTATTGGTGCAATTCTATCAAAAAATTATAATATGCGAGAACAAATGGCTTAATACAATTCCCATAATTAACATTAATGATTGAACAAATGCAATTTATGTAGAAAAAAGTAAAGGAACGCCGCTAGTTTTAAAAAAAAAAAAATTGCCGCATGTGACCCTTTAAAACACGTCTGGGGAAAATAACTTCACCATTAGAGTGAGACTAGAAGGATATTAACTTTAATGTGTAACAAGAAAAGTATAACGCATGCGTTATATGTAGATGATTTTTAATAATGGGTTAGTTTGTGGAGGCTTTGTTCAAGTCACATACCTGTAGTCGTCGATATGGAGATGACAGGGTGGTTAAGTGAAGAATTAAAAGATACTGAATGAATACAGTTAAGTTTTTATTTGGTCTTAGGTATACATTATTATACATGTTAAAGGACATATTCAAGTATTTTCAATTAAACGATTTACACCTGAGCTATAACAAAGGGAATTTCAGTGACCATGCTACAATATAATATAAAAGTCATATTTACTTAAATTTTACAAGTGATTATCATATGGACCCTATTTATGTTCATGTTTTATTTGTATTCAGGCTCAAAACCGCTTCGGAGTTGCCGTTAAGGCAATCAGCTTTGCATTTTAAATGAATTACCAGCGATCTTATAAGAAAATATTTAATTTCTTTACTTCTATACTTCATTATAATACTCAAATATAAATGGGTGCCGAAACGTTGCCAAAACGTCTAGGTGCCGATTCTTCTAGTGGTCGAAATGGTTTGGTGTAGACTGCTACACAGCGTTTAAATATAAACGACTGTAGAAGTCCGCCATTAGGTTTATAGGCGTAGCCATTTTCACAGTGTATAGATAATTCCTTTATGTAAGTGACGCGTCTGCATTATGTAAACAATATTGAGTGAAATCCCAATACATGTATATCTTTCTATAGAACGTAGATCAGACGCTTTGCCACGATCGTGGTTGGAATGAGCTTATTTAGCCGTAATTTACGGCAAAGAAATCGGTCTTTGAGGTTTAATTACACTAAATCAGCCGGATGTGCTCTCCTGGTGCAGTCGAAAATAGTTTTGTATTAAAGAGTGCTGACGTTCGTTTTCTTTTTTAGTGCAATTTCCTGTTATTTTTGGCTGTAACTGTATTCTGGACATGTTGCTGATATTTGAAAAGGGAGCTCATCATGTTTTTGACAGATTTTGATATAAATTTCAGAAGTGAAAGTAGACAGTGTACGAAATTGCAAGGGGTAAAAATAGCTTTGACCTCTGACACGATGTTAGTATACAGCTGAAGAAATGTATCTTAAAAGGTATTAAACTCACTATTTCCTTGTTAATGTTTAATAGCAGACATGTTTATTTACATGATAAAGGAAGTTTACCAGAATTCTAATAAGGTTTGAGTTTTTAACAGATTGTCAACTTTCTAACTGTACTATGGAAGGGGCATGGAGACTCATTTACGCTATTATAACCTTGACTGTCGCTTGTTTGAGTGAAACGGTACATGCGCAGTGAAGCAGTCTAGGTTTGGTGCCGAAATGTCCTGAATCGATCTTGATCACACAGACGCAAACACTTGAGAATTGTCTTCATTTATTAATAAGCACTTTTCATGTACTGATCATTGGGACCCTGCTTTAATTAGACTTATATACTATATACATAATAGTTTTGTCTAGAAAAAAGCGTATAATAATGGACCTTTAGAAACGGCGGAGCACGACACATACGAAATATTGCAGTCTCGGTCTAGAAAACAACAACCGCGAACTGAAACGTAACTTTTACATACTACAGTAATACAGTAATAATGTAATCCAAAAATAACTCCCTATGAATTAAACACGATTCTTTAAAAACACTGTTCAGTTAAAAAACAAACACTTTCTGTCAGTGTCATAAAAAAAGTTAAAAAACACTGTTTTAGCGAAGCGTTTAAACTTCCAGAACCATTTTTTCACCGTCACAATTAATATAAATTTGTTCAATCACTTTGGTAAATGTAAAGTCATACTTGTTAACTCCTCGATCATGTCGATGTGACCGCAGACCGCAGAAATCGCCATTTCGTCAGTTTTCGGGGATACACTTCCATCGACCTTTGGAACTGGAACTGTATTTTCCTTTGTGGGGTTTTCTTTTCTGGAGTTTTGTTGTTCCCCTTGCTGAGTTTTGGGAAGATGGGTTCTAATGCACTTCACACGTCCGATTGCAAAGAAAATCCTTCTCTCTGGTAACGATGTACAGTGGATGAGGAATGCTTGGATCGGTTCATTACAGTTTTATCATTATACTGTTCATTAAACAGGGTTGTGCACAATGTTACTCTTCCGGAATGATTGGTAATGTTTCGGTGAGAAACAGATATTCCAGCTTGCTCAAACAAACTGTTCAACATTGCTTTCATATTCGTCTGAGGAATATTTCCACAACTGAATTTAAGTCCTTTTAGAGGCTTTCTGTAGAAAATCCCAACTCTTGGGATTAAGTTCAAGTAGGTTTCGTACAGTCGTACAGTTTATATATACTACATGAATACTCGTCCTCTGTGTCAAAATGAACAATAGGTTCAGTGATGTTTCGAGCTTTTTTCGAGTTTTTCAGGCCACCCTGTGCATTTTTTCTAATTCTCGGCACACGTTTTTAGATATATACGTTTATTTGTTGAAACTGTTCAGCTAATAAACGGATATGCTTATCACCACCGCGTAATCCGAATACTTTTATATTATGAAAAAATACCGCATTACTCAAACCCTTAGCAGTGGACAATGAAAACACTCCATTCTCCCAAAACTGAAATTCGTCTTCTTTTGTGACTGGAGATGCACTTTTAATTTCAATTCCAACACCTTGGTTTGTAAGCTCCCTCGTTCTAGAAACAAGCGTTTTTCTAAATTCCATAAACGTTTGGTCATCCACCTTAAACAAGTTTACGTGCACACTTTTTTCGTTTCTCAAATAACGCTAAAGTTCGGCCGAAATAGCTTGTAGAGTAGCGGGAGGATAAGGTTCTCCATTTTTTCGCCTAATTTCACAAATAAATCCTTGCAACCAGTAGTCCATCTCCTGGTAAGATAGCCATTTGTCAATTGGAAAATCTGGTTCCATCGCGGTTTCTGGTGTTCAGCCCATTCTTTTCACAGACCGACTGTCCAGTTGTTAGACCTTGAAGCATTACATGGCACGGAATTTTTCTGTTTCTCTTTAAGAAGACAGCGGACGGGCAAATCGATCTGAAAATAGAAGAAAACTAAGTATAAGGAATGTGTATTGGCATTTTCTGTTGGATAGACAGAGAATTTCAGTGACTGACCAAGTTGGGATTCGAACCCGAAAACATGACAATTTCAGCACACCCCTCAAACACCACCAGTACTTCTCGTACTATGCAACAGTGAGAAAAATACATACCTTGTTCAAATGAACCCTGAAGATTTTCCTTGTCACGTTCTGTCGGTTGCCATACAGTAGTTGGGTGACGATGGAGAGTAATTGAGAAACATTGTGATCTTCGACGCCCGGAACTGAGACTTCAGAAAATATAATATTCTTGTGGAAGTCGTCATCAGGATCTAGTATATCAAAGTCCGGATTCTGCTCACTTATGACTACAGCCTTCCAAGTAGCTACTGTTAACTCAACTGAGAATAATTACACGCTTACGTCATCGTATATGTGACTAGCGAGGGTTTCGTCGTTTTGAAGTGTCAATCATGGACATCAAATACATAGTGTGCATTGCGTACGTGACTTTTCTAGTGAAAAGTATGACAAACTGTAATGATGCATATGATGGATTTATATCGTGTGTGGCTGTATATTGGTACCAATATGAATACCGTATATAGATACCACTATGAACATCGTATATATATTCCACTATAAACACGGTATAAAGGTACCACTATGAATTACATAATTATTCGTTAAACAGTATTAAATTGCTGAGTTTTATGCTATTGGTAAAACCAGCCACCGTAAAATGTCAATTGAAATCTTGGTGCTTAGCAAATTTTGAGTGGTATATGAATGCTAGTGCAAAAATGTAAACCTAAAAGGAATCCGTGCATCGAGAAAAAAATGCAATATACTTCAATAACAATGTTTTTATATCTATTTTTTTCAAGAAATAATGCAATGCTATGTTAATGTTTATGTGCATAGAGACTCCCACAATATATCCTGTCCCTTACCCTAGCTTGTGCAGCCAATACGCATCTTATAGAACAGAAGGTGTTAGGCTGTTAGGAAATCTGTATTTCCCATCTATAAGTGTTGCAAAACCGTATAAAGAGTGGGAAATTACTGATTTCGGTCACTTACACTTTCTATATTAAAATTTAAACTTAATAAGTCTAATACCCTTAATTGTAATCTAATGACAACTGAGAAACATAGAATTAATATGTTGGCATGTAACTTACACTCCACCGTATCTTTACATATATAGTTTAGTCTATGTTTCCATTAAAATATAAAACTAAGTTATTTGATGACCAGTTTAATGTCATGAACTGGAATACATGGAATGAACAGTTTGTGTTAAAAAAGCATGTAAAACACTTTCGTTGACAGATTATATCAGAAACAGATATTTAGGCTTTTTAAGTTCGATATTTTTATGTGGGATTTTAATGGGAAAACAAATAATGAAACATAACCCTAATTTTTGGTATGACCTTCTTAAATCAATGTTCAGGAGTTTCGAGCCATGTATCAGAATGACAAATTTCTGAACGCCTTAGAACAACTACTAGGCCCGGAGATTGGCGCTAGTATATTATGGAACACACGACCCAAGACACTCGGACACGCGGAGACTCGCGTGCAGTGGCACCAAGGATACAACATTCAACTATACAAGCAATTTTGTTTTTACCTAGCAATGAAATATGCAGGATCCCGCTGATGATTTCAACCTGTATATATTAACATGACGCATATGGTTGAGTAATTTAATTAAAGTATTTAAACGAGAGCTCAGCAAACGGCGCATTTAATTTTGTTAAGCTATTGTCCTTGAGTGTGCACTCTCTCTAATCGACTATTTGTACATTTCACTCAGTACGTTAAGGCGTAGTCTACCCTGACCGATCCTCTGTCCACTTCACTCAGTACATTACAAAGTAGTCTACCCTGACCGATTCTCTGTACACTTCATTCAGTACAATAAAAAGTAGTCTACCCTGACCGATTCTCTGTACACTTCATTCAGTACAATAAAAAGTAGTCTACCCTCACCGATGTTCTGTCCACTTCACTCAATACTTTAAAAATAGTCTATCCCGGCCGATTCTCTGTACACTTCACTCAATATTTTAAGAATAGTCTACCCTGATCGATTCTATGTACACTTCCCTTAATACTTTAAGGAATAGTCGATCTTGGCCGATTCACCGTACATGTCACTCAAAAGTTTAGGTGTAGTCTACCCTGACCGATTCTCTGTAGAAGTCACTCAGTACTGTAAGTTGTACTATACCCTGACCGATACTATGAACACTTCACTCAATACTTTAAGGAATAGTCTACTCTGACCGAACCTATGTACACTTCACTTAATACTTTAAGAAATAGTCTATCTGACCGATACTATGAACACTTCACTCAATACTTTAAGGAATAGTCTACACTGACCGAACCTATGTACACTTCACTTAATACTTTAAGAAATAGTCTATCTGACCGATACTATGAACACTTCACTCAATACCTTAAGGAATAGTCTACCCTGACCGATAATATGTTTACTTCATTTAATACTTTAAAAAAAGTCTACCCTGACCGATGTTCTGTCCACTTCACTCAATACTTTAAAAATAGTCTATCCCGGCCGATTCTCTGTACACGTCACTTACTACTTTAAGAATATTCTACTCTGACTGATTATCTGTACACTTCGCTTAATACTTTATGAATAGTCTACCCTGACCGATTCTCTGTACACTTCACGTAATACTTTAAGAATATTCTACCCTGACCAATTCTGTACACTTCGTAGCTTTAGACTAGAATTTTTGCTCATTAAATCCTGGAATTGTGAATTATTCATTTGCAATTATCCACAGTTCATTCAACCGTTAATCAACACAACAAATTACTGCCGACTAGGCCTATATAATAGTTGCGATTTTTAATAAGCGCCTGGCGCGGTTGATTTTTACCGTAAACATGCTAAGGGAAAGGCAGAACAAATGTTTAAAGGTTGACCTACTGACATTTCACCCGGGGCAGGAAATAACTATGTCCGGTAGTAGAAAATATTCATGTTTTACGTTTCTGTTATTTATTTTCAGTTTGGCTTATTAAGCTTGTAGCAGCCATTTTGAATAATGTGTGTTTTGAGTGACAAAAAAGGGGTGACCATCTTTCAAAACGGTCTCATAAAAAATATATAGTCATGAATTTTGCCGCAATTTTCAGGAAAGGTAGTCGAGGTACTGATCTATCATTCCTGTTAATTTAAGCCAAGTTGGGGACTACCCATTTTTCGTGACCGTTTTGAGGAATCGGCAATTTTGCAGTTTCAAAAACCTCAAAATTTCCGATCTTCACATTTGAACAGCGATTCAGGCTATGCAAAATATTCCAATAGTAGTCAAAACGAATGCTATGGGGATGTTTAACGTATAAACTTACTTTATTCATTGTCTGTGTTGTTTTTGCATTCAAAATTGGCTTAAGCTAACGTTTTGTAAAAGACAACTGTAATTTCCGCGTAACACGTGAGTGCAAATTGGGACTACTTCGTGTCAAAACACTTGAAATTCAAAAGTGAGTTATGCGGTGTGTGCGCGTGAAAAGCTTCAGCTGCTGCTGCACCGGTAGCATGCCTTACTTGCAGGGAAACGAAAAAACAATTGGTAATTAAACAAGAATATATCAAAGTAATACTATTTAATTATAGTGTATCATTTACGTTTTAATAATAAAAGTAACGGTCGTTATAGCTGAAACAATTTTAACGCAGCATTGTTTTGTTTATAAATAATTAAGTCGTTTATTTATGCAAATCAGAAGAACGACGTGACTTGAACTAACCGTATAGTTTATAAACAAAATGTATGTATGTCACAGGACTTATCAGTTAGGAGAGACTTGAGTCAAACTCTTTTCGATCAGGAGAAATAATTCGATAAGAGCAGAAAATGATTTCCTGCAAATAGTGTTAAAAGCTTTTGGTTTTAAGGAGAATTTTATATCACGGATAAAAATCTTATACACAAACATTTCGTCATCGGTAATCGTCAATAACTTTATTTCCGAACTTTTCGGCTTATCCCGCGGCGTTCGACAAGGATGTAGTCTAAGCCCGATGCTCTACGTACTTGTTCTAGAAACATTTGCTAATCCAATTCGTTTAGATATACTCAGCAAAAATAGAAACGTCCCACTTTTAAGCTGTGATTTCAGCATAGGGTTGACTTTGTTACACTTTGTACACCAATCTAGATACACTTTCATCATGTTATACTTATCACTCAATCATTTTGATCAATATTAATAATCATCAAAAACCAAAGTTTGTCTGTTGCTGCTAAAACATGTTTTATTCGAATTGCGAAATCACTATATTTTTATTATAAAGGGAGGTAATCTGAAAATATTCGTTATTGACAGCTGTATGGCGCAAAAATGAGTGAAAAGATCAGCTTATTTTCTCTGTTTTTGTGCTGATAAGGTCATTCTCTGTTTATTTCAATATAACAAAACTTTGTAAACTCAAAGTTTTAACCACAAGACCCGGAAATGCTGTTTAAATCAAATCAAGGGGAATAAGTTTGCCCACAAGTTTGATACAAAGAAAATAGTTTTTCATGGCAGTGCTGGCCTTTAACAAATGTATTGGCATATAAGATTAAATAAAATATAATGTCATTGTGTTTAAATTCCCTGAACAACAGAATAAGCTAAAATTTCATTATATGCGGACGATACATTCAAATGGTATTTTAACCGATGACAATTCGGCTAAACTGTTTATATATAACTGTTACCTTTTTGGAAAGGCTTCCGGTTCGAAGTTAAATTTAAACAAATCAAAAGGCATGTTTTTAGGAAAATGGAAAAACCGCTCGGATCACCCTTTTGGTATTTCTTGGATTAAATCGTCCAAAATATTAGGCATACAGTTAGGTAATTTCTTAACAGAAGATGACATATGGTCAAACACTTATACTAAATTTGAAAAATGCTTAAATCAGTTCACCTTATTAAAGACAAGCTAATTTCTCTTATTCAAAAAACATTCGCTAGAGAAAATACTACATTTTTGGCATGTAATAATATAAAAGCGTTTTTTACTAACGGCAGTTTAGACAATTATACTATGTGGACGTGCTATAAAGTTTGTGAAGCACTCATCTTCCTATTAGATAATATTTTCGTCAGGTATGGAACCACCGTTTATAGACAAATTGTTGGTATCCCTATGGGTACGAACTGTGCACCACTTGTCGCAGATTTGTTCTTATTTTGCTATGAAAGGGATTTTATGTTGAGTCTTTCACCAGATACCCAGGCAGATGTTAGTGAAGCCTTTAATGACACCTCTCGGTATCTGGATGACATATTGAACATTGACAACCCCTTCTTTCCAACTATGGTTAATTATATTTATCATAAAGAACTTCAGCTTAACAAAGCTAATATATCTGATAATAACGCTTCTTTTCTTGATTTAGATCTCTCGATTGAAAATGGTAAAATAATTAGCAAAATCTATGACAAGAGAGATGATTTTAATTTTGACTTTGTTAATTAATTTGGATTGGGATGTTCCCCGAGCAACTTCTTATGGGTTGTGTGTATCTCAACTTATTCGTTTTTCTAGAGCTTGTACTCGAGTTGAGGACTTTAATATTCGTAATCTTTGTATAACTAAAAAGTTACTCAATCAGGGTTACCGTTACCATAAACTTCGTAAAACATTTGCACAATTTTATTATCGTAACCCTGATCTTCTTTCCAAATATCAAAGTAATTTAAGGACTCTTCTGCGACAAGGACTATCACAACCTGACTTCTATGGTGATGTGATTTATAAACTTCGTAAGATTCTAGGTCATGATCACTTTCATACTATCTTTGTTAAACTTGTTAAAAAGTTTATCAAAAGAGGTTATGACCCTATCATTTTGCAACGTTTGCATGTTTGTTTTTGTGTTTTGTGGTTGACTGTCGTCCTTGAATGCTGCTTTCCCTGTCCGATATTTTTATCCTTCCTTAAACAGAGGCGTTTATCTCTGAAAGCGAAATCATATATAATTAACCTATTATCGTGTTCTAAGTTATGGCATGTAGGGTCAGACATGCTTTTAAATGAGCACTATTTAAAGCTATTTAATAGACGTATGTTTTCTTTTCTATGGGCATTCAAAGGCGACCATTTGAAAAGAAAAACAGTATATTTATCTCATGATAAAGGCGGTTTAAACATCATTAACATTCGAACGAAATTAGATTTATTAAAACACATACAACATTTTATCAATAACCATGATGCGAAATGGACACGCTTTGCCAAATATTGGATAGGGTTGCCTTTACGCAACTATAACAAATCCTTTGCAGCCTTAACAGTCCCCCACAGTGAATACATACCACCTTTTTATAAAAAATGTATAGAACTGGTCAGGCATTTCGAGTCAAACTTTCCCGATGCAAAACTAGAAAACTTTACAGTCAAACAGTTGTATATACTTTTAACTAATTTGCAAACTACCATTCTTCGCGTTATCTCCAAGCGTCCGTTTATCAATTTTATTCCTGTGTGGAAATGTTTTCGGAACAAGTTTGTCGATCCGTTTGCAAGGGATGTCTCTTGGAAAATTGCACATGAAATACTCGTCTAAAATTTTAGGTTGTACACTTTGCACATGCGATATTGAGACAGTTAAACATTTATTTTGTGAATGTGACCTAGTTAAACCATGCATTAAATTAATCTACAACTGGATTAATTTAATTGCCGAAACAAGAGTTACTTTCAATGTAAACCACATCTTGTATAACGTGTTGGATTTCGAGACCGACACTGAACAACGAGATTTAGTACTTTATCTAGTAAACGAACTCAAATACGCTATCCGGTCTTGTAGACGTTTGAAGAAATTTGAAAACAGAAGTATAAATTCGAGTTTATTGTTAACAGACTCAAACTTAGAACTAAGGTCGATTTCGAAAGAGTAGAATTTAACAAGTTTTTATTTTACTTCTCACACATGTATTTCTTAGTTTTGATCATTATTGGAGATAAAAACAGTATTGAATTTGCCTTTTGACACATCGTTTAATGATGCCGCACATCAAATAAATATCGTGCTGGTATCAGTCTATTAACACTTGATTTCGATAATAAAAAAACATTTCAAACTGCAACAATTTAATTTGACTGAATGATGACCGGTGTTACTGGAACCATTTCAAAGAATAAATGGACAATAACCTTCCTGTTATATAAAGATATGAATTCGCTATGCCCAATCCGTTTCCTGTTTTAAACATCCCTTTATACAATAAAACTTACCAGCATCGTGGCTAATAACCATTTCTTTGAACTGCCAATGAATTGGAAAGAACAAACGGACACTGTTCAACGAAACTTGAATCAGATTGAAAATAAAACTATTAAATTAGATTTGTTATAACCATTTCATCATATCACTCACAAAGTCATTATTATTATTATATTATTATTATTATTTCTATATGCTTTCGACATATTATCATATTTGTAGTCGTATTCAGTTAACTGATGTAGCTGATACTTCGAGTCTTTAGTATAAAGGAATATAAAAAGATCGGACAGGAAAAGTAGCATTCAAGGAGGAGAGTCAACCACAAAACACAGAAACAAACATGCAAACAGACAAACAAGGAGGCAAACGTAATAATAAAAGCAAATGACGTCACAAACACAAAAGGGTTGAAAATAAGGCAACAGCCATTGAACGGTCAGTGGCAAAGTAGCCACTGGGGGGTTTAAACCGGTTCTAGGGTGCACCAAACCTCACACTTACCCTACTGTCATCCCATTAAAACAGGACAGTTTAAATAAAGAAATCCCCGCCATGATCTAATCTCTAACCAACAAGGCAGCATCAATAGGCAATGTAAGTAAAACACAAATATGCTCGTGTAAATATTATACAAAAAAACTATAGCATAGAAAGCCACAATAAAGGTACTCAATGACTTGGCAGAAGCCAGAGGAACAAGAGAATAAACCATTAAGGGCACGACAAGAAAGATCATAGACATCCATCAAACGCCACCGTCCCAATGGGCTTTAGGAAGGCATCATCATAGGGTCCACAGCCTGTCCGGTCATCGTACAATTAAAGAGGAAAGCATTTTGGCGAACTGTAAAAGGGTCCACCACCATGCATGCAGTACGTTGCAAAATGATAGGGTCATAATCTCTTTTGATAAACTTTTTAACAAGTTTAACAAAGATAGTACGAAAGTGATCATGACCAAGAATCTTACGAAATCACATCACCATAGAAAGAAATATAAAAAGATCGGACAGGGAAAGTAGCATTCAAGGAAGACAGTCAACCACAAAACACAGAAACAAACATGCAAACAGACAAACAAAAAGGCAAAAGTTATAATAAAAGCAAACGACATCACAAACACAAAAGGGTTGACAATAGGGCTACCGCATTGGAACGGTCAGTGGCAAAGTAGGCCACTGGGGGTTTAAACCGGTTCTAGGGTGCACCAAACCTGACACTTACCCTACTGTCATCCCATTAAAACAGGACAGTGTAAATAAAGAAATCCCCGCCATGATCTAATCTCTAACCAACAAGGCAGCATCAATAGGCAATATAAGTAAAACACAAACATGCTCGTGTAAATATTATACAAAAAAAAAAATAGCCTAGAAAGCAACAATGAATGTACTCAGTGACTTGGCAGAAGCCAGAGCAACAAGAGAATAAACCAATAAGGGCACGACAAGAAAGATCATAGACAAACATCAAACACCACCGTCCCATTGGGCTTTAGGTAGGCGTCATCATAGGGTCCACAGCCTGTCCGGTCATCGTACAATTAAAGAGGAAAGCATAGTTGCGAACTGTAAAAGGGTCCACCAAGAAGTCAGGTTGTGATAGTCCTTGTCGCAGAAGAGTCCTTAAATTACTTATAATTTGGAAAGAAGATCAGGGTTACGATAATACAATTTTGCAAAGGTTTTACGAAGTTTATGGTAACGATAACCCTGATTGAGTAGCTTTTTAGTTATACACAGATTACGAACATTAAATGTCCTTAAATCGAGTACAAGCTCTTGAAAAACGAATAAGTTGAGACACATATACCCCATAAGAAGTTGCTCGGGAAACATCCCCATCTAAGTGGGGGTAATTAACAATGTCAAAATTAAAATAATCTCTCTTGTCATAGATTTTGCTAATTATTTCACCATTTTCAATCGAGAGATCTAATCAAGAAAAGAATCGTTATTATCAGATATATTAGCTTTTTAAGCTGAAGTTCTTTAGGATAAATATTATCAACCATAGTTGTAAAGAAAGGGTTGTCAATGTTCAATATGTCATCCAGATACCGAGAGGTGTCATTAAAAGCTTCAATAACATCTGCCTGCGTATCTGGTGAAAGACTCAACATGAAATCTCTTTCATAGCAAAATAAAAACAAATCTGCGAAAAGTGGTGCATTTAACACACAGTTAATAAGTACCTTAATGATTGTACATTATGATTTGGCAATGTTGGTGGGGACTGCCTCGTCACTACGACAACTTATCACGCACATCATATACATACCATTTTATAAATATCTTCCATCAATTTTAATTTACATGACTTTCCAGTTAACCAACTCGTCATAACTGTATTTACTGTTCTTCCTTAACAATTTATCAATGCCATGACTCTGACTTCCATTTCTGAAGTGTTATGCCCCATTTCATAAGATTTTAACCTGCAACATACACTTTCTTATAACATAGCCAAATAGTGACCTATGGTCTCGCAACTGTTTATATTTTTTCTTACCAATTATTCAATGCAGAGTTATGCCCTTTTTCATAGAACTTTACAATTTAAAAACAAATCTGCTCCGTAATTCATGAAATAATGCTCCTCTGTTTTCAAACTTTATAGTTAGATTGGCTTTGCTGAAATAAGCACGCAGCAGGTAACACACGTGTTCCGTGGAATAATAATATGTAAAATTGCTAGCAATATGTATAATTTTGAAGTTTAAAAAACAAATACACCGGGTCGTCGTGTTTTTCAGTCCAAACATTTTCATAAATAATAGATCAACCAACCGATCTCTAATGCATATGCGCATTTTATATGAAACTGAAGCACTTTATGAGGGTTTTCTTTCATGTTAATATAGACACCAATTACTCGTCAAGACAATCCCTTTATGGCATGTTTAACGTATCTATTTCTTATTTTCTACCTACACATCGTAGAATAAAAGGTTCACCGCAGATGATTACTTTAAAATTAAAACTTATTTCAGATACGATTCTACAGTTTATCATGTCCGCTCAATATAGAGTTCTAGTTCTTTCGGGATTCGAATTTATGACGTAAACACATTTATACCATTTACAGATATTGCTTTTCAATGCAATATTTAAACAGATGATGGAGGACCCATCCATATACACTCATACACATCTTCTTTACTTTCAATAACTTGTCTAGTAATTTGAACACAGAAGTCTACCCGTAACCTTATTTCAATACACAGGGGTTAATCTAGTTTAGAATATTTACATCGCTATTGCATTCGCTACGATGAATCTTATTTGACACGCTGCATTTAATTTTCCAATGAATACCATTACCTTCGGAATACCTCATGATATGCCCTTTAACGGTTTTCATTGGATGATGGGCGGAGCTTAACTTAATAGAATATTTCGCATGAGGGGTGTGTCTAAAATGTTGCCGATCGTAACGGCTGTTACAGTTTACTCCATCAAAATCCCCGTATAATAAACTATTTTTTTCGAAATAAATAGTAAATCTGGCATATATAGAGAAGAACTTAATGCCATTTTAAAGGTAAATATTTATGTAAATATAAGGAATGAAATGCACTCTTTTGGTTTTCATTGGGGTATGAAAAACATTTGGATGGTTTAAAGTAGTCCTTCGGACTCCACACACTTTAAACCACCAAAATAGTTTGCATACCCCAATCGGACTCCACGCGTACTTTAAACCATCCAAATGTTTTTCATAGTTTTCAAGAGCGCATTTCATTGGCCACTGCATCCTTCATATGTGCAGACGAAGAACTAACGAATTTCTGCCTACAGCGTTCCTTCTTTCAGTGAACGTCGGACTAGCATCTTCACAAGACAGCAGCGAGGTACTAATTACTCCTGAAGCAGAGTGAAGGACGAGAAGGTGGCTTTTTACTGTCATTATTCCGAAAACACTATGTAGCAATGGCATGTTTCTAAACGTTCGGAAATTGGGTCCGAGGCAATTGATATGCAGAATGCTTCAGGTACAGAAACCTGTTTTAAAATGGTATTTTGTTCATTTTAGAAACTACTATTTCCATTGCTTAGGCACACTCTCCTGCATTGACAATTCGAACTTAAGCATTACTTACTAATACATGACTAAAACATTGACGGCTTCGTAATGGGTAGCAGTGTATAGTCTCGCAAGTGAACATTTTATACTGAAAAGAAGATGGGTACATTTGTACTGCTGTACGTCTGTGGTCGATGAGTTAACGACGTTGCGTCTGGTAAACATTCTCGGCTCTCGCCGCTGTGGGTTCGAATCCCACTAGGAGCTTAACTTGTAGGTGAGAAAGTGTCGATTCTTACGGATGGCGGGAGATATACAGTACTGGTTCTACACAGGAAATGGGGTGGTCTACTTCTACGACAACAAAATCGACCGTTATACATGGCCTTGCATGTGCTAAAAATGACTTAAAACATCACTCAAACAAACAAACGTCTCACAACACAGTTCTTTTTTTCCACTGCTCTGCATATGTTGCAGGACAGCTCTTGACCACGGTACAACTTCCAGAACTTTCTTAAACATTTTTTTTTTTGTGAAACTTGATGTCAGCTGCTCGAAATAACCATCAAAAGTACGGGTTCGACCTTTTTTTTTTAAATGTCAATAGTTTGCAGAATTGCATTTATCCATTTCACTTTCATTTTCAAATGTATCACTACCCTGTATTATATTCTCAAATCTGGGCATAAAACATTCAGGCATGTCCATCCATACTTGTATGAAATCATGAACTTAAAGCCATACTTGTCACCTGGAACAAAACAAAGACAAAATATTTGCACATTTTATAAAATAAACAAGAACCGAATATCCAGTTATTTTTTTAACCGCAAGAATGGTCGCAAGGGAGATAATTGCAACATGCTGAAACGTTGTTCCCTATTTGATTATATTATGGAACGAATATGCAACTGAACCTTATATTGCAGCTCAATTGTTCAGTCAATTTTCGAATTTTCAACACATGTCTGCCTAGTCTAGTGTTTCAAACAATTATGTTAATTTTAAGACTGGAAAACATTGGACAACACTAACAATATTGATTGTGACCTATCAATTTATTTGTGTTTTTTAGTTTGAATCGTGTTTTACGTCATTTTCAACACATGCAAGGTTATATATGACGGTCGATTTTTTGCGGTAGAGGCAGATCACCCACTCTTCCTGAGTAGAACCAGTACTGTACACCTCCCGCCATCGGTAAGAATCGTCACTTCCTCACTTTACAAGGCGAAGGTTTATAACGTTCTTTAGAATATTATAGTGATAGTTTTCAAGTTTCAAGTTTTATTAAATAAATCATGGCTCATTAAGAGCATGTGACATACAAACATTTATCAAAGTAAACAAATAGGGACCACATACATGGAATGAAAAACAATAAAATACTCAACTGAATGTAGAATGAGTACTATATACACATTGTTATTTACAAACAGATAATACAGTTTTACAAAATATAGCTAGCTCCAATAATATTGATTTATTCTCACTGTCCATTAGTGATTCAAAATTAGCTGTGTTAGGGTGCTTATAATAAAACTCTCCTCAATACTGTTTTCTATCTTCAATAAAATATTTACACTGAAAAAGATGATGTAATTCATCGCCAAGTACATTTTAATTAAAGAGATTACAGGTACGTATATTTATTTCAATATAAAAGAAGCGACAATAGGCATTTTGTGGTTCATACATCTAAATTTACTTAGGGTTTTAGCTAAATATTGGTAAAATATAAATATATTTATCTAGTTAAGATACAGAGTAAATGCGATAGTTAAGATACAGAGTATCGCAAGGTAAAACACATTACTATACGTTGAATATGTACCACACACGATGTACGTGCTTAGTAAATGGAAAACATTTATCGTATTTTATAGACACTTACCTAAACGAAATTCTGAACATCATCAAAGTTTGCCTAGCGAAAGGACATATGTCAATGACAGTATCTGGTCATGGATAATGAAGTATTTCGTAACCAGTGATAATGTGGACGCAGAGCCTTCAAATACTCTTTTACTCCTGGAAGTAATACCTCCTACAGACAATGAATGTGCTGATACCGACAACGAGGACTGCGCTGACTTCCACATCAAGGACCAGGATGACACGTGCACCAAGGACTGCGCTGACACGTGTTCCAATCACAGTGCTGATACCCCCACATCGGGCCGTGTTGACACCCACTTCTTGGAACGGGCTGGCTCCCTAACACCGGACCACGCTGACACCAGTACACTGGATCGCGCTGACACCCTCACATATGACTGCGCTGCCTCCCGTACACCTGACCGCGCCGACACTCGTACACCGGACCGCGCTGACACCCCTACACCTGACAACGCTGACTCCCCTACACCTGACCGCGCTGACTCCCTACACCAGACCGCGCTGACACCCGTACACCGGACCGCGCTGACACCCCTACATCTGACCGCGCTGACACCCGTTCACCGGACCGCTCTGACACCCCTATATCCGACCGCGCTGACACCCGTACACTGGACTGCGCTGAAACCCACATCAAGGACAGCGCTGATCCCCACATAGTATACATCGCATGTGATGATAATACAAGTTTTTCTACAGGAGATGCAATGATGAACATCATTCCAGAGATACGGCTAATACACACGGAGATAAAAGAAGTAAAACAGTGTCTAGTCAATCATATTGCTGATTCACACCAGTGACAAAAAGCATGTTTCTCCTGTGAACGCCCAGTCAAATGAGAGTATACAAACATTTTCGAAACGCACTCAACATGTAAGCAAGGATGTTATTAAATGTGCCGACGGTGTACTCAGGCGTTTACAGTCAGTAATGGATAACGTGTAAGGCTTTCATGAGAGAGTGACAATAAAATGTCCATCCAACGATCCTGTGTCACCAAAGGCATCACATGACAACAAACAAACAGTCAGTCTAGACACAGAGGAAACATTCTTGAAGATGTCAGTGAATGTTGAAGGAAAACAACTCAAGACATTAGTAATTGGCGATTCCATACTCAAAGGAATACAACGTCGTGGACTGTCGCAAAATACAGAAATATGTACTATGAATGGGGCAACAGCAAATGATATTGCCTTACGACTTAGGAAGTGAGACATGTCTGAATATGGAACTGTAGTCATATATGCTGGCGGAAACGATGCTGGTTCTAGCAATCTTAATGGAGTCTATTCAATATTGAAAGAAGCTGTTGAAACTCTGCAGAAACAAAACATCAACGTGTATTTATGTACACTCTCTCCGAGGAAAGACTCCGATATTGTCCCAACCAACGACATCATCAAACAACTCTGCCTTAAAACAAAGGCAGATTTAAGAGAAGTGTACAGCGCGTATATATACGGAGACAGAAGCGTAGCAAACCACTTCTTCTTACATGATGGCATTCATCTCAGCGCCAAAGGGGCCAGCACATTAGTAATGTGCATAAACAAACAGTTGCCCATAATCAAAAGAAAGACAATTCCACAGGAACGCCCCCGTATAAACGCGCCAAGACGGATGCAACTCAGTGACGTAACTACCGGAAGCTGGCAGCTCAGTTCGCGGTATAACTCCCGCCCTTTACGCTGCGATTAATGTTGGCATGAACAATCATAACACGCGGGACTGCAGACGATATCCTTGGCGTAGCTCGACATCCGGCTATATAGGAAGTAGATGCCGAGACCTAGCAGAAAATCGAAACCGTACGGATGCCAGTTACAAACATTTTCCAAAGGAACTCAACGACAAACACTCAAACAAATATGAACTTTTAAAGGTGATATGTAGCAACTGTAACTCCATCATATATACATGTATATGTGATTTTATGTTAATGCTGGATCAGGAAGATCAATTTATCAATTTAGATTCTAGTACGATTACACTATTAAATGATAAAAGTACACCTATAAATGACACAAATGAATGTCAACCAGTTTGCATAGATAACATGGTCAATGTTGTTAAAAGCGAAAACATCGGTGTAAAATCATTAAATCGTGAAAAAATGACCGTCGATCATCGATCTAAACATTTAAATTATGAGACTAAGATCAATTCATTTGTATATGAAAAAAGGGCTACATGTGGCCAATCTAAATATTCAACATATAATAACAAAAATTGATGAACTAAAATATCATTTATCTTTGCCCAATTCAGCTAACATACTTGGACTCTGTGAAACATTTCTCACTGAAAATACTGATAATAATGTGTTAAATATCGAGAATTTTACCTTTGAAAGAAAAGATAGAAATGGAAAAAAAGATGGCGGTATTTTCGTGTATATTGCCAGTAAAATTGCATATTCACGTCGTCATGACCTTGAACATATCGATATAGAATCCATTTGTATTGAGATAAATGATCAAAACAGCAAACCGTTTTTATTAAATTTCGTATACAGACCCCCGGATGCAAAACAATCATGGATTGATCTGTTTGATCTGTCTCTTGATAAAATGGATTCTTTAAATTATGAAATGCATATTCTTGGGGATATAAACATAAATTACAGTCAAGATAAAACTATGACAACTTTAAAAATACAAAATGGCACGATGTGATATTAAAATACGGATTAACTCAAAAAGTAAACAATTCAACTAGAATAAGCAAAACGAGTTCGTCCCTTATTGATCATATTTACACTAACAGATCTGAATGCATTGTTGAAGTTAACGTGCCATATTACAGTACTGGTGTGTTTTACTCGCTCAGTAGGAAAAATTAAACACGGCCAAACTAATCATAAAACTATTACTTACAGAAGTTTTAAGAACTTCAATGAACATAACTTCCAATTTGATTTAATGAATGCGCCACTTGAGACCAAAGAAACATTCAATAGCCCGAATGATTCATTACAGTTTCTTTATGGTATTATAAATAGTGTTTTATTGAAAATTCTAACACGACCTCTGCAATCTTTCATATACACAAAGAAGGGAGACAGCTGTATGTTATTCTACGATAAAATACAGCTGTTCCATTAATTCCCCGCGTATATTTCATCCGTTGGAAGCGCCACGTTACATGACGTCACTTGGTAAATATACGTCACGAAGACAAACCGAACAGTAATTTTAATGAAATGTTAATTTCAACAAAATTGCCATTCTCCCAAACTGTGCACACACCCGAAATAAACCCATCATATGCACATGTACATATAACATTAATAAGCATCTTGAACAAGGTGAGAACGTTTGACGTCATACAGTGCTAGCTATATGACGTAAGCAATGACTTAATTGTTTGTCACGTAAAAACTAGTGCATTGAAACGCAGAACTTTGCATACGGGGGCGCCCAATGGAACAGCCTGTAAACATAGCAGCCTGATTACCTTGACCTCCGAGATAATATATAGTGCCTCAACAATAGCGTAAATAATGGGGTAATTGTTGTGTTAGAATCGAAATAATAAATAAGGACCTGTATTTGATCGGTGAATAAAATACAGTTAGTCGTTCGGATGCGAGAAATTAAATTACTCGTTCTCACTCACTCGTGATTTAATTACTACGCATCCGAACTCCTAACTGTATTTTATTCACCGATAAAACACAGGTACTTATTTATTATTTCTTAAACACACAGCAAAATGAAAAGAGCATTAAGCGTGATATCCAGCCAGCATGGTTCAATGATGAAATAAAAGCTGCTATTTTCCAACGAAATAAACTTCACCGCGAAAAAAAAATTCACCGAATTTAAAATAGTAAGAAATAAAATATTATCAATGTTAAGAAAACATAAAAATATTTTTTATTAACGAAGCAGTAAAAGGCAATAAGTCTCCAAGCATTTTATGGAAGAATTTAAAAGCTATATGTAATGAAGTTCACAACGATGCAAATTCCTTTTTATCAAACAAACTTCGATATAAAAACACAATTATTGAGGGTCAGAATAACATTTTAAATGCTTTAAATGAACATTTTACAATTATCTCAAATATTATCGACAAAACATCATTGGTTGCTGAAAACCTTTCAAATCTTCAGCAAACTCTTGATGATTAATTAAAACATGCAGTATTTGAAACTGATCATATAACGGCATAAGAAGTAAAGACAATTATAGATAATTTTAATCCAAATAAGTCTACAGGGTCAGATGGTATTGGTCCCAAAATTCTTAAATACTGTGGCGATTGTATCACACCCGCAATTGCCTATATCATCAATCAAAGTATTGATCAAGGAATTTTTCCGGATGCACTGAAAGAGGCGTGTGTCAAACCGATTTTCAAGAGTGGAGACAAAGAAGATCCAAATAATGATCGTCCAATTTCAATCTTACCGACCATATCCAAAGTGTTTGAAAGACATATTGCATCTCAGTTACAATCATATTTTATAAAATATTTCATCATTCATGATACGCAATCAGGTTTTAGACAACAGCATTCGTGTCAAACGGCGCTCATTAATTTAATAGATTCATGGTTAAAATATGTGAATTTAGGCAAATATGTTGGTGCGTTTTTTAGATCTGAAGAAGGTATTCGATTTGGTAGACCACAATATACTTATACATAAACTGCATTTGTATCATTGTTCAAATAAAACGGTCAAACTGTTTACATCGTACCTTTCAAACCGGACACAGTTCATGAAACATGATACTTTCACTACAAACAAATTGTTAGTGACATCAGGCGTACCCCAGGGTTAGATCCTGGGGCCGCTTCTATTTTAATATATATCAATGCTATTGCTTATACAACTATCACAGGAAAGTTAGATCTGTACGCGGATGATTCCACTCTGTATGAAGCTGACCATGATATCCTTAAAGTACAAACTCGACTTCAGGCTAATTTGAAAGCAACAAATATGTGGTGTGATGAAAATAATATGGCTCTACGTCCCACTAAAAATAAATTTATGATTATAACTTCACATATTAAACACAAAGCACTAAATAACAACCATGTGCTATTACAATTAAATATTATTGATTCGCAAATAGAAAATGTTCAAAAGATACTCGGAATTTATGTTGATAATACGTTATCATGGAATGTACAGATATCAAAACGGAGTTCCAAAATTAATTCTAAAATTGCACTTTTAAAGAAAATTGTTTATTTCTTGACGGATGATATGAAGAAACTGTAATACAATGCTTACATCCTGTCGACCATTGACTATTGTTGCTCAATATGGGCTAAGGGGAACAACATCAATAAGATAAATAAGCTACAAGTAAGAGTAGCGCGAATAATAATGCATAAATCTTACAAAACTGGGTGCAAATCACTACTGAAAGAATTACAATGGCTATCCGTTTCAGATAGATATCAGTATCACATAGCTGTTCCAGTATATAAAGCGAAATATAATCTCGCTCCAAATTACATACGCAAATTATTAACCTTTTCCAGCGGTAACATATATAGCCTTCGATCTATTACAAACAGTAATTTAGTAACTCCGAAGCCACGTACAAATTATATGAAAAAATCCTTATCATTTGTAAGTGCACAAGTATGAAATAGTGTGCCTGTACAGATTCGTTCATCATCGTCGTTACATTCATTTAAATATAGATACAGATCACATTTATTGCAAAATAATGTATTATCATTTAACGTTTAATTTATAACAAAGTAAACATATAACTGAATTTTGAGTAAGAATCCGCTTGTACTGTATTATTCCATGATCTTTAATATTGTTTCTAGAAAATTAACTAATGGAGTGTTTGTCGATGTATATATGCATAGTGTGTGTGTGTGTGTGTGCGTGCGTGCGTGCGCGCGTGTATGAGTTTTTGCAGAAGGCCACATTGAAAATAAGATGTATATGATGTATGTTATATAACTCTAATGTGTTACCTTCTTTAACTAAAGCTTTTATTATTATTATTATTAAAACATCTAACTAAATATTTGCACGTAGCTATTCCAACTTTGAAGAAACTGATCTTTAAGTCTAGAGCTAACAATCTTTTTAAACATATTAATGTTATAAAGCAATACATATTACTGTGTGGGCGTAATTAAATGCGGTATATGGTCAAACAACACCAATTCATTTTCCATAGGCCTACCTTATAGCTCTAAGCTCTGTACTGAGTTTCCTAATATAGGAAGCTATATTTTTTATTACTTGTTTTGAAAGACCTATCTTAGTTTTATCAAAAAAACATACATAAGCCATACATTGAGTATGTTTTGAAAAAGCTGTTTGGGTCAGATGATGGTGCTGACCCAGGTCAGATGAAGGTGCTGACCAACCTACTTGCATGTAGAAACATGAGGAAAATGTAAAATATACTTCTTTTTTTGATTATGCATCCCATTATGAATACATTGCACAAATGTATGATTTAACCTTTATAAGTACTCTTCAAAAGTTGAATATTATTTTGTTAGCACGATTTTTTGGTTTGTTTACCATGTCAACCAATCAAAATTAAGAGATTCTGTGTAATAGCTCCGAATTTAACCTGGAACTTTTTCCCTACCCGCTGATTGGTTGGTAATTGGTGTAGTTTGATCTAAAGAGACATTCAAACCTGACTGAAGTTGTTTTTTTCTGGATAACTTGTTTGATACATTCAATCTGAGAAAAATTAGCCATTATTTTAAAAAAAAATCCTTTTCGACAAAATATGAGGGCTTAAAAGTGCTTTGGCTAAAGCAAAACTCCTTTGTTTTTTACGCGAAAATCCAGAATCTTCAAAATGCCATATCTCGACAACCGTTCCAATCTTTTGCGTCAAATGAAGTGATTTTAAATTGATTTCATCAACAACATGTGATTTTCAACCACTTGAAGCTATCTTGAAAATAATATCTATTCTAAAATGATATTTGTGATTTTCAGGGTTCAAAACATCAGATTTTACCATAAAACGCCACTGTTTTTGTATATATTCAAAATCTGCCTTCAAATGTATTTATAAACATTATTCAGCAGTTTCTATATGTGAAACCATCAAGAAAATGCAACTTTTCAGTTTAAAAATGACAAAAAAATAATTCTGAGACTATCCTCCACAACTCCATTTTTAGGGTCATGCCATGTTTTGCAATATGCTCATTACACAAGTTTGCCTGTTACTGTACTTTTTATTGTATTTTTATATTAGATATTGTTTATTCCATCTTAACAGGTCATTTTCAAGTAACCATGCAGCCAATAAGCACTGTTTAAAGTACAGATCCATGAAAATTCATTAAAATGAAGGGGATGGGGTAGAAAAAAACGTTTTGAAAAACATGCAAAAGGTCATATTTTTGGCCAACTAAATAATCTAATTTGCAAAATGTATTAAACCGTATAAAATATTTGCATATCGACACTAACCGTATAGAAGCGATGAACTCAAAATCAGAGTTTACCCCAACATCTCTTTCAAAACAACATAAGCGGCTTTTCGACATCTTTTCGGACAGATGTAGACTGTCGCTTTCTGACATTTTAGCCAAACAATGTATGCAATGCCCTCAGAAATGAATAAAACTTTCTAGATGTACCTTTAAGTGTGTCAAACATGTGCATTACAAGCCAAATGTGTATACCAGGTGTCAGGTGTGGCTAATTTTGTGTCCACAACCCTTAATAAAAGAATTTAAATTACCTATGTTGCATCATAAAACCTCCAAATATTCAAAAACCATGAAAAGAGTGATAAGAAAAGTCAATATACACCATAATTCAACATTTCTCACACTTTGAAATCATTGAATTAGAAAAGAAGTATGTCTACTTTCACTTTTACCCTATGCAGAATCTATCTTTAGGTCAATTACTACACCAATTTATTTTCCATAAGACTACCTTATAGCTCAAAGCTCTGTACTGAGTTCCCTAATATAGGAAGCTATATTTTTTTTACTTGTTTTGAAAGACCTGTCTTAGTTTTATCAAAAAAACATACATAAGCCATACATTTAGTATGTTTTGAAAAAGCTGTTTGGGTAGGATGGTGCTGACCCACCTACTTGCATGTAGAAACATGAGGAACTTCGTTTTTTGATTATGAAACACATTATGAATACATTGCACAAATATATGATCTAACCTTTATAAGTACTCTTCAAAAGTTGAATGCAAGATTTTTTGGTTTGTTTACCTTGTCAACCAATCAAAATTAAGAGATTCTGTGTAATAGCTCCGAATTTACCTAACTTTTTCCCTGCCCGCTGATTGGTTGGTAATTAGTGTAGTCTGATCATATGCCCGTTTAGACATCGAAGTTTAATTTGATAAACATGCGTGTCCGCTTATGCATACTGCCTCGAGTTTCAACCGGGTGTACGGAGTTATCTGTATGGATATGTTAACACACATAACATGTGTGTACACATTCTAACAAATAAGCATGCACAGATGCAATACTGGCATACATGTGTATGACCGTCGGATACATATACATTAGATTTAGTCCACTCAGCCTGTGAAATTTTACCATTCAACATCAAACAAATTGCAACAGAAATGATTTACTGATTTTCTGATAGTAACATATATTGCGAAAAATCACAAAAAAGTCTAGAAAAAGTTAGATAGGGGAAATAAGTTTTTTATAGCTCCTATATTTACGCTTTTCATAAAACAACACCAAATTTAGAGTTATTTGTAGCTCTGCTGCATTTTATTTGGAATAAGACATTTTAATGATGTATTACACTATTAAGACCTTAATTAATCATAACAATTACATCTTTGAACAATTACAAAATAAATGTATATTTTAACGCTGTTTGTTGAAAAGTGCATATTGAATTACCCCACCCACTGAAATCACAATAGAGAAATTGCATATCAAAGGTAATGCTATGGTATATGCATTTCTTGTTACAGTTTAAGACAAATACTCAAATTAAGATTGATGATGAAGTGTAGGTTTAATATATTGGCCTCTATATGGTAGCCGTCGGCATTGTCGACAGCTATTAATAGTCCATTGCTAGCATCATTCCTTGATAATTATTTTTGGAAGAATGAAAGGTAAATACTTAAGATTTATAGTGAAGCGCCGGGTGTTGAGGTGGGGGTGGGGTGTGTGAGTGGAGGGCGGATAATATATTGACCACTATATTGTAGTTGTCGGCAATGATTTATTAATCCATTGTTAGCGTTATTGTTAACCTCATTCGTAATGGTCATACCAACTTACGCTGTAACTGCGCACAATTATTAAAAATACCATAATAATAGTCATAATAGAGCTCAAAGGTTTTTAGACATTTCTTTAAATATATATATAACTGTTCTTACACAAAACTATCATAACACCATGGGTAAATATCCTTATATAGTTTAGCATTTATACTATAGTAATTGATGTTGCAGCATACTTTTAAGATATACTACTTCTATGCCATAATTCGCAATGTTAATTCTAGTATATCAATAACTCATAGCTTTCACCATTGCAAGATAATGCCAAATCTAGTACAACATCGCAAAAAGCTTGAATACCCCTTACCGATTTATATATTATTTGCAACCCTTTATATGCTGATATGCTGAGCGTCAAGCAATGGAGCTTCTAGTATCATTTTTTCTAGTCATTGGTATGACCCGACCAGTTATTGAACCCACGACATCCCGCATGCGAGGCGGATGATCTACCATTACGCCACCACTGTGGTTCTTAGCATTTATAATTGTGTCATGCCAAACTGCAAGGTGAGGTGAAGTACTAATACTGCCTAGTTACAAGTAGTTTGTATTAATGTTTAAGGCATAGATATACACAATTTACCGTTCTGATTGATGCAAGAGATCTATCAAGACATTACCACAACCTATCCTGGTCACCACTTATTATTAAAAGTGATATTTTCAAGAATGAGTCATGTTACAAAAGCACTAGAAGAGGATGTTGACATTTGAAACCTCTTCACTTATGTTCTCATAGTAAACTAGTATTAATTTAGTCCATAATTTTGAGTAGAAAACATATTTAAGCCAGAAAATATTACCGCCAAATTTCGTGTTTATCGGATTTCCTTTCTGATTTTGAAATAATTTTACTTTTTTTGGTATGCTAACTTTTTAACGTGTTTTGATACATGTTTGTCATGTATGCACTACCTATACTGCAAAATGACCCGTTGGCCCTGCTTCGTAGTAAGCAAGGTCATTCATAGGGTACAATGCAAAAGTGCACTAGTTCTTAAATGTGTTCGCGATATGAAATTGAAATGATACATTTGGCATATGTTTCAAAGTATTATTATATTCTATTGAGGTGATTGCGTAGACTCCTAATTCATGTCTTCCACAAACTGTGTTAACTATTTGATTTTGCGTTTGTATTAGCATAGTCTGACTGTAAGTTACTGTAAGGCCCTATGCATATAAACAGCCTGAGTAAAATGTTAAAGAAGTACCCCGCCAAATAATGGCAAAATTACACTACAAAACCGTTTATTAAAACTATCCACGTGTTCAGGTCATATACTTATGTATATGTACCGAATTAAACGTATTCGCGGGTTCCTAAAATAATCTTGATTGAATATGCGTAAAAAAATTATGAGTTGATAACTCTTAATTTGATGCTGCAGTTTTGGAGTTTGTCCTGGCTGGTTAAAGCCGTTTATTGTGTCTATAGAGTTTGGATTCTCAAAATGTGCAAGTTTGGATTTTCAAAATGTTTTAGTTATATACAGGTTTAGAAACGGTGTATGTTGTAAAATGTGCCACTTGAAGGGACTTTAACATGCCATAATCTGACCCAAAAGTATATTTCAAGGGGCAGAGGTCATATTGGTTATATTTTTCTAGCAACGAATTGCCAAACATATGTACAAGTCAAGTTTGAAACAAGGGACAGTATACATGTAAATGATCACTGTTATAATCTAAAATGTGTCGTATTATGACTATAATATTGTACTGACAATAGTTTGGGAGCAAAAATACTGTAATTTTGTATTGCAAATAAAAAAAACACACTAACAGTTGTTTAGAAAAATGTATTATATAACTTAATTACCATGAGTTTTTCAATACGGGATTTCTAGCCTGAGTGAGAGTTCGCACAAACAAACGAGTGCGCTAGCATGTGTTTGTTTATTTGGACGTATTGTAATGTGTATCATCACTTGGTATTGAAAAACTGATGGTAATAAAACTCTTAATAATTTCCTTATCTCCCTCCAAAGTTATTATCAAAGAAGCTTGGATCACAGAGGTCATGTTTTGCTAACAAAGAATGCATAACGTTTATGTAAGTCAAGTAATAAGAAGGATCCTTAATCAAATTATTGTTGTTTTATCAAGCAGTCAGATATGTACAGATATACATATTTGTGTTTTTAAAGCTTCGTCAGTCATACTACGACTACCTAATGCTTTTCACGATAATAGTTTTTGTGCAGATAAAGTGTTTCTGTTGCAAATACATAAAGAAATAACATGTTAATGCCAAAGACTTGGGTATTTATAGTTGCCGACAATGCCGACGATCATACATTAGTCAATGTTTCACCCCCAGTGCTTACTCGTCGATCTTATTATGAATGTTTACACAAAAATGTTCTATGAAACTGCCTATAACACAGATTTAAATTGAAATGCAGATCCATTGTAGTTAAGTGGGTGGGGTAATTCAATATGCGAATTTTAAGAAACAGTGCTAAAATAGGCATTTATATGCACAAGTTCATTCAAACTTTTTAATTGTTATTATTTAGCTATGTTTTTATATTGTAATACCTTATTGAAATGTATTATTCGTAACAATATGTTGCAGATATACATATACATAAACCTGCAGTGATTTTATGAAAAACGCACATTTTTGAGCCATAAAAAAACTTATTTCCCCTATCTAGATTTGTCTAGACTTTTTTTGTGATTTTTTGCAATATATGTATCTATCAGAAAATCAGAAAATCATTTCTGTTGCAATTAGTTTGATGTGGGTGCACAGGCTGAGTGAACTAATTAGAGCTTTACACATCTAGGACATATTCTTTTGGATTATTTCATATTTTACTATGTTCATTAGCTATTAAGCGTAAGTGTTCATTGTTAAATACACACGGTGACACGCGACCATATACACGTATAGAGTGTCAACGTACGACAGCTTTATTTACAATTCTGACTCACTCTTGTGTTTACCGAAGCGAGTGCAAAACCTAACATAGTTATCATGGTAGCGGACGACCTCGGATACGGTGACCTTGATTGCTATGGTAACACATCTGTGAAAACGCCGACCATTGATAGTCTGGCACGTGCTGGTGTCAAGATGACCCAGCACCTGACAGCGGCAAGTGTATGCACGCCGAGCAGGGCCGCTCTCCTGACTGGACGCTACCCAATCCGATCAGGTTGGTATTGTCGGATGAATGCATGCTATAGTTATTATGCATTTTTCACGAGTCGAGTTTCTTTCATTTCCAACTTCCTCGAGATTATAAGAATCGTTCATGGGTATCCGGTGAAGAGAGGGAATTCCAACCCGAGATATAAGTGTTTTATCTGAACCGAGGCTCTGCCGAGGTTTCGATTAAAACACTTATAACGAGACTTGGAATTCCTTATCTGAACCGAATATACTCATGATAGTTTCTTTTTCTTGCATATCTCTGATATGTTGTGCGTTGATACCGCCAGCTACTAACGTTTTACATGTCTTCCTGCATACCGGATGTTGGTGCGTTCGTGACTTTTATCTTTACCCATAAAGATTATAAGAATATTTAATGGGTATCCGGTGAAGATAGGGAATTCCAACCCGAGGTATAAGTGTTTTTATCGGAACCGAGGCTCTACCGAGGTTCCGATCATAGGCTTACCACCACTAATTACATGTAAACCTCCGAGGTGTAGTCGAATGTAGTTCCTATAATAAAAAGTAATCCCTCCTTCTTTGATGGAAATGGGCATTATAAGTAGGGGAAAACTGCCCACTTCTATTCGATGTTGTGGTTATATGTATAAGAAGCGTATTAATTACTGAGGTTTTACTGGATCACTGATGAACATTTTCGAAATTTCGACTCTATGCTTACACTTTGTGAGCAATGAAAACACAGTCGCTCAATAAAAACAGCTGTACCCTTGACCTGTTTAGTAAACAAACAAGAACTTTCTTACATGTCTTATGACCCCACGTTTTCTGGTGACTTTTCAAGTGGAAAAATAGTTTTCTATACAAGATACAAGATACAAGATACAAGATTTTAATAACCAATTAAGGGCCCTCAAAGGAGCAAGTAATTTAGTACAGCGATTGCAATGATTGGTAAGTAACAAACAAACAATAACAAAATAAACCAGAGCACATACACTGAGCAGAGTCGCCTACAGTACATTAAACTATAATCACACCAGTAATTATATATTATTATTTATAATGACTATTAGGGTTAATTGTGTTTTTTAAAACATTGTATTTAGCAAGTACCTAATGCTTTCAGAATGTGTATATTTTCACAAGATAATAGCCAAATAAGTTGATTATTCAAATCAAGGCTGGAAAAATTAGAACATTCTGAAGATATGCATGTTAATGAATTAGTTCTTTCATCTGAATAATAAGGACAGGTTAGGATCTATATGAACATTACACTGCTGCATTATACATACTTGAGTTGAATTTGCAGCAAATCATTAATATGTGACACTTTAACATAAGTGTCTATGGGGAAAATAAGTAGTGCTTTCATACCTCAAAACACTTATACCGAATGTTGGAATTCCCTATCTGAACCGAATACCCATGATAGATTCTTTTTCTTGCATATCAGAGCCATGTGACAGAAGTGATGGAAAAGGCAGTGATCTCAAAATGATGCGCATTGGAGGGGATCTGTTAATGAGCAATTTTGGGATCGTTTAAAAGTATAATTTCATCCAAACTTTAAAAAGTGTCGTAGGATTGGATGAGCCCGTAGGGCCTACACACACGATGAATATAAGCCATACCTACAGTACATACGAGAACACTAAAAGTGTCTGATTGTAAGTCATTCCAGATCAAAATAAAATACAAAGTACAAACATTACTATAGAATTGAGAAATAGCATTTTATAAGTAAGTCAGCGATTAACATGCACCTTAAACCGCGTAAACACATCAATAAACGAGAACATGTCGATAAACGAGACATGACATATAGGCTTGTAAACAACCGGCAAAGCTGACTTCATAAATGTCAACGCAATTTGCGAAGAAGTTATTTATAAGCCTTCCTATCAGATTAGAACTTTCAATGCAAAGCTTCCCTGTTATTGACTTGGCATTTAACTGCGTTGTGTATGTTATAGAAATGATAATAAGACGACGGCGATATTATTTGACAACATAGCTGCTAAATTGGCTCTTTGTGCATTCACAACATTTTTGAAGGGAAATGAAACGTGATTGCACGTGCTTTTTCTTTCATTCTGTTTATATATATTCACTTCACGAAACGTGTTTGTTCGAAACAGTGAAACGAAACAAAAGAATTGCCTGGCATATTTGATCTGATTGTGATATGTTTCCTTATAGGGAACATTGCAGCTGCTCACTTTGTGTCACGTCAGCATTTGAACTGTACATTATACTTTGTAAAACAGTATACATCAATAAACGGCAGTAGACCATTGTCATCGCAAAGGTCATTATTACCGCAGACGCAGCGTGTGCACGTGTCATTATGAACGCAATTGGAAGAACTTTAGCAATTATGGGGTTGAACATCGCTTTAAACAATTGGATAGTCATATCACTTCGATGTATTTTTGTAGCAGTGTTTTCAATGCTCAACTTTATAGTGCTGCCAAACAGAAATATCATACAGATATGCATGACATGATATACCACCCATTCATATTATACTGACACCGGACCGGCCATTCCTAGACCGTCAAGCAGCAGAGCTACTGGTGCCATTGTTAGGAAGTATTTAGTATACCCTGGTCGGGGACTGAACTGACGACCTTTCGTGTGCGATACGGACGCTCTATACCACTAAGCCACGCCGTGATTTCATTCCTCAAGTAGACACTGCGGCATGGTCTAGTGGTAGAGCGTCAGCCTTGCATGCGGAAGGTCGTGGTTCAATCCCTGGCCAGGTCTTACCAAAGACTTCATGAAAATGGTACTAGCAGCAGCCATGCATGCTTGACAATAAACATAAAAAGATAGGGTATGACTGCTCTGCTCCGTGTCGGTATACTTTAATATTATATGGAAGTATGCATTCTGCGCGATAAACACCAATCACCATGATACTTCATTGTTTCATCGTCCTTGTTGAGAATTGACACGCTATTGTTTTAAGTTGGTCAAGGTTCAATATTGCCATGACCTGATATGGAAATACGCATTTCGAGCAATTACTTTAAAATCATAACACCCACCATTATAAAACGTGAGCGGTACATTGACCTTAGTAAGAGGTTAAGGTAGCTATGACGTCATGTGACACTATGAATTCCGAACCATGTCTTCGAAACCGTAACAACCATACTCGTGAAACTTCATAAGTACGTCCCCACTGATCAGAGAAGTAACACTGTTGCTTTTGACATCACCATGCCAAAGGACAAGGCACCATAACCTCGTTAGGAAATACGCGTTCAGTGCAATTTCTCTTACATATCACGTGACCTCAAGCATAGTTTGCTTCTGTTTTTCCTTGTATTTGTTGTTTCTTTCGTACACGTGTTTTTGGTTGACTGTGTTCTGTGAATTCTACATTTCCTGGTAGACTTTTATACCTACTCTTTTCAGTCCTGTATTGGTTAAGTATTGTGTTTTGTGTATGTGACATATGGTAATTTGGAGAAACGTTTTGGCTTTTCTCCCATATGGTAATTAAGAGAAATGGTCGGCCTCTCTCGGACGGGAATAGTCTTTGAACATATCGACGTAATTAGCGTCGTATCATATGCGGATTAAACTTTCCAAGACGGATTTATACGGTAAATCTTGTGGTAGTTTTATTCGAAATGTCGTCTTCATTAATGTAATGTGAGATATGTATGCCAATGGCGCTATATAGTATATGGTTACCGGTGTATTAGGTTCCGGATTAAATACGATTAGTGACGGCTGCGTACAAATGTGTGGGTTAAGGCTAGGATCCAATGTGCACGTAGCGCTCAATGCGCATTGCGTCATGCGTATAGATACAAATCATTGAAAACAAGTTACGAAAAACAGGATTTCAGCTTCAGTGTTTTAGTTAGTGCGTTTGCTTAAATGCAGTTAAACACTAGCGTTAAGCGTATTCATTGCCATGGGAGTGGTGAATAAGACAATGCGCATCACGCAATACGTAAACATGAAATCACTCCTACTTGTTATCTATACTCTACGCATCACGCATCAAGCAATGTGTATTGCGCACTACGTAAACTTAATTTACGCCAGTATTAATCGTAATAAAAAGCTGTTTTGAGTCCAATAACTTTCCTCTAGACATTTGAACGTGTTTTGGTTTCCCCTATTCACCACCAATTAACATTTCCTTTTTGGAACACAATGTATACATGCAGCTTTTGAAACAATGAGGTAAGAATGTTGAGATTTTACAATGAAACATACTCAATGTCCCCGTGTTTAGTTTGTGGACACGCATGGCTTTATCAGGATATGAGACCTATAGACATATATGTTAATGCCTCGCCCATTGTGTTTGTCGCAAAGTCTGCCTTCCCTCTAATCTCCCTCTAAGGTCGCTGCCCCAATATGACCTTATATATATTTACGGTACGTATAACGCCATTTAATCTATTCTTATTGTTATTAGTTGGAACTTATTTATTTTACATATATATATATATGTAAATTGGGGTTTCTGTTGTAATTTTTTTTTACCTCGAATTGCAGCAGAACGACCCCAAAATAAACACATATATAATAAATCACCATGAAATGGTGATTTTACTTGATTTATTAAAACTTTTTTAAAATAGGGGTAGTGAAGATTGCAAGTTTAATTTTTTTTTATAAGTTATCAAAATTATAAAATGTTTCTTTAATACAAAACAAATTTGTTGATTTGTTATTAAAATTACACCCAAATCAACGAATAAACATGAATATAATAAAATATGATTTTTTACTAGATAATCAAATTTCTATATGTCTCAGCCTAATACATTCAACAATATACGGCTTTACTACTTCCCAGTATCTATGTCTTAATCTAACTATATGAGCACCACAACCAACACAAATTTGATATTTTGCACTTGTACCTTTTCCACATTTTAGACATGGTACAACTTTACTTTGCTTTATTCTGAATTTAGTAGTTTGAATCTTTTGTTGGTTTATTTTTACAAGGTTCGTGATCTCCAACTTTGAGAAATTGGCAAATGTTTTTAATTTTCTCAGTGTTTTCCATTTTCTTTTTCTTGTTATAATAAATATTTTTTTATTTTAAAGAAAAAAAATTAATATGATATATATTACAAAAATGAGTACCGAAGACGTTCACTACATTTTACAATTACACCGGGAAGGAGTAATTAATAATGATCAGCTTAGAAAGATGGTAGATGCTCTTAAAGAAGTTCCAAAGGAAACTCCAAAAGAGGTTAATTCTCAAACATTAGAAAATTTACTCAAGAGACGACGTGCTAAGAAACAACGTAAACGAGAAAAGCAGAAATATGATAAATTACAAGATGAGCAAAATCAGAAATATGCTAAATTGCAAGATGAGCAAAATCAGAAATATGCTAAATTACGAGACAATGTTATAAATGAACTGAAAGAGCTTAATGATAGAACATCTAAAGAAGAATTAAAACTGGTTGACAAACCAATATGTGGCTATTTTAAAGCATACGAAATATCTGCCGGGAAATACAAAGACCCTCAAAAACTATTTCGTGATAAAAAATCCATTATTACAAAACAAATAAGCAAAGAGCTGACAAAGATGGATGGATTAAAGTTTCAATTAGGTCTCACTGTAAATTTATTCAAAGATGATGGTGCTACAAAAAAATACATCACAGCAGTATTACATAGTGAACAAAATGCAATTTTAACCTCTGAACAAATAAATGAGTTTTACGATGAATCATCTGCTTATATACAAGAGAGCCTTGAAAGATTTACAAACACAGCATCTGGATTGGAGATTGATCACTGTGTTACGTTTTACTTAAATTTTGCAAAGTATGAACCATTAAAAGGTTCTTCATATATTCCTTTGCCTAAAGTAGTATCTGATAAAAAAGCAATAATTAATGTTAATAATAAAGATAATAAGTGCTTGGAAGTGGCATTGGTTTCTGCTTTGTGGCCTAATAAAAATAATCCAACTAGGATATCTAGTTATAACAAACACATGGGTTAGTTGAATATGGATGGTATTGAACTTCCCACTCCAATTTCACAAATTTCCAAAGTAGAAAAACTAAATAACCTTGCTATCAACGTTTATGGATATACCATAACAGGAAAAAATAAAAAGGTATCTGTTTTTCCATATAAAATATCAGAACAACCAAAAGATATTGAACGAATTAATTTGATCTTAATATCTGAAGACACTGAAGTTGAATCAGAAAACGAAGACGATCCAAATAATGAAGAAGGAATTATAGATGACAACTATAACCCTGATGATTATTCTAAAGAACCAAAAACATTAACAACAAAATATCACTATTGCTTGATTAAAAATCTGAATAGACTACTCTGGGATCAAAACAAACACCATGGTCAAACTTACTTTTGCGATCGTTGCCTTCACGGCTATTCTGGACAAGGACTACTTACAAAACACAAAGAAGACTGTGATGGTATTAACAAAAATTCTTGCAGAATAGAAATGCCTCAAGAAGGTAAAAATACTATAAAATTTAAAAATCATCAAAATCAAATGTTTGTGCCTTATGCAATATATCCTGATTTTGAAAGTATAGTCAAATCACAATCAACTAAATTTGGAAAGAAATCTAAAATCACAAGTGTGCACGAAGCTTGTGGATTTGGATATCAAGTTGTCAGATATGATGGCAAAGCAGAAGAACCTGTTATTTACAGAGGTGAAGATGCTGTTGAAAAGTTTTTAAATTATTTGGAATGTGAAAAGAGCAAGATCAATAATATATTTGCTCACCCGAAACCATTAATCATGACACAGCAGAATGAAATAGATTATGAAAAAGCAACACACTGCTGGATATGCGAAAATGAAATAGGTAGGAAATGTGGTAAAAACTGTAAAGTAAGAGACCACTGTCATTTTACAGGTGAATACAGAGGTGCAGCACATAAAAAATGCAACCTAAAACTAAAAATAAAACCAGGTAAAACAATTATCCCTGTAATATTTCACAACCTCAAAGGATATGATAGTCATCTTATCATGCAAAAAATACATAAAATGACAGGTAATATTACATGCATTCCGAACAACGCTGAAAAGTATATTTCATTTAGTGCCGGACAACTTAGATTCTTGGATAGCTTTCAGTTTATGGCTTCGTCTTTGGAAAAATTGGTTAAAGCAACAGACAAATCTGATTTCAAAATTACCAAAAATCAGTTTGGAGAACAAACAGATTTACTTTTACGAAAAGGTGTTTATCCATACGAATATATGGACAGTATGGAAAGATTTAAGGAAACGCAATTACCGCCTATAGAAAAGTTTTACAGTAGTCTTTCAGATGAAAGTATAAGTTCCGAAGATTACGAATATGCTCAAAAAATATGGAAAGAGTTTAACTGTAAAACTCTTGGAGACTATCATGATTTATATCTAAAAACTGATGTAACTCTGTTAGCAGATGTGTTTCAAACTTTTAGAAAAACATGTATGAGCGCATACAAACTCGATCCTTTACATTATTATACAGCACCTGGATTATCTTGGGATGCTTTACTTAAACATTCAAAAATAGAATTAGAACTTTTGACAGACATTGACATGCACTTGTTTGTAGAAAAAGGAATGCGAGGTGGCATAAGTATGGTATCAAAAAAATATGCCAAAGCAAACAATCCATATGTGGCTGATTACAAACCTAACGATCAAAATAATTTCTTAATGTATTTTGATGCAAATAATTTATATGGTTGGGCAATGAGTCAGCCACTTCCATATTCTGGCTTTAAGTGGGGGGAATCAGGAAAGTTGCCAGAGTCAAAAGAAGGAAAAGGATATTTTGCAGAAGTTGATTTGGAATATCCTAAAGAACTTCATGAAGCTCACAATGACTATCCGCTTGCACCGGAAAGATTAGCAGTGAAAAAAGAATGGTTGTCTGAATACCAAACAGATCTGTTAGAAAATAATGGCATGATAAATACAGAACAACTAGTTCCCAATCTTAGGGACAAAGAAAAATATGTGATACATTACAAAAACCTGGAACTGTATTTATCTTTAGGCATGAAACTAAAGAAAGTACACAGAGTAATAGAATTCAATGAAAAGCCATGGATGGAATCATATATTCGTTTAAACACAGAACTTAGGAAAAAAGCTAAATCACAATTTGAAAAAGATTTTTACAAGCTTATGAACAACTCTGTGTTTGGCAAGACAATGGAAAATCTACGCAAGCGGACAGATATAAAACTAGTCAGAACTGACGGCTCTGAAAATGAAAAGATAAGAAAAATAATAGCCAAACCCAACTTTAACAGGCGTATAAAATTTTCAGATGAATTATCAGCAGTACATGTAAACAAAACAAAATTAACATTAAACAAACCAATCTATGTTGGGATGTCAGTTTTGGATTTATCAAAGTATATGATGTATGATTGGTATTATAATACTTTGAAAAAAAGGTACGGAGATAACTGTACTTTATTATACACAGATACTGACAGCTTGCTTGTAGACATCAGAACAGATGATGCATACAAAGACATGACTGAAATGAAAGATGAGTATGACTTGAGTGATTATCCTCAAGATCACCCAATGCATGATGATACAAACAAAAAAGTATTTGGTAAAATGAAAGACGAATGTGCTGGTGTTGCTATAGCTGAGTATGTTGGATTAAGACCCAAGCTATATTCTATTTTGAGAGCGAATGAGCAGATTATTAAAAAAGCAAAGGGTGTCTAAAAACTTATGTAGTCAAAAAACAAATAAATTTTGAAAACTACAAGGATGCACTATTTAACAAGAAAAAATACACCCATGAAATGAATATGTTGCGATCAATAAAACATCAAATATATGGCATAACAGTAAACAAAGTTACATTATCACCATTTTACTCAAAAAGATACATCCGAGAAGATGGAATTACAACTGATGCTCATGGTTTCTTTAAAAACTTATGAATTTGTGTATCAGCCGGAACAATAAGTAATTCTTCTTTGACAAATCCTCTTTGTGGCGCTGGTGCTTTCAAATAATAAACTCTTATACCTTGCGTCACCATATAACTTTTAATCTTGTGAATATCTACACTCCACATTGGATCAGTTGCTCTGCGTCTTCCACCTTCTTGTTCCCCGGGTTGATATAAATATCTTACACTTGCATTCATACAGATAGGATCATCTTTTAATATTTTTGTTTCAACAGGAGGAGGCTTTTTTGTCTCCGAATTTATTGCTTTAACAACTTCTGGTAATCTCTTTACCCATTCTCTATTACGTTTTTGTGAATCTATTTCCTTAGCATACTGATAGCCAAACAATCTTTCAGTTACACTCAGAAGATTCCAAACAGTCTTCAACTGTATACAGACAATATCAAATGATACATAGATGGTACTCAGATGATACTCAGGCGATGTCAAACGATGTCAAACTATATCCAGACAGTGTCAAAATATATACAGACGATATTAAAATATATACAGACGATGATAAACAATCTTCAACTACACACAGAATATTCCAAACAGTCTTCAACTGCATACAGACGATATCAAAATTGGTTGTGTTCTAATATTATTTTAAAATAATATTAAAATATATCATAATATTAAAACATGGAAAACAAAAGAGGATACTTGACACAAGAACAAATAGAAGAACTTCGTGGACTACGTGGACAAATATCTGCGAACCAAGCGATGAAGAGATATAGAATTGGAAATGACAAACTAAGAAAGATATGGAACCCTCGTATTACAAGGGAGGACATTACAAGAAAGGAAGAGAATGAAAAACCATATACGGCAGACGAACTTATACCACATGACAACATAGAACGTGACAGAATATTAAAAGAGATACCTACACCAGAAGATGTGGTGTATAATCTGGAAATCATAGCAGAAGAAAGTCGTAAACAGACGCAACTTCTCTCCCGTCTGTTGGAAAAACAAGGAGAAGAAAAAGATGACATAGATTTGTTGCTGGAACAGCAGGAAGATGAACAATCTGTTTTGGAAGACGAACAAGAAGAAGAAAAGAAACAAACATATTCCATGCAAGAGATAGGGAAAATGGTAGATGGTTTTAAAAATAGTGCATACATATATATGGGTATAATGACAGCTATTTCAGTTTTTTGGATAACATGGAAAAATGTAGAGAAGACACCTAAACTACAGGCAACAGCTCCAGTAGAGACACCTAGGCCAAGTTTGTTTAAGAAAGCAGACCCATTTGATTTTTAATACAACTCAACCTTCTATAAAACTACAGGTGTTTGTATTAATTTTATCAGACGCAAGCTTAATGCAAAAGCTCAAAAACATCATGAAATAAAAACTTTGGCAGAGGCAAAGTTAAATAGTATAAAGCAGTTAATATCAAAAGCGTTGAGTGATGCACAAATATCTGATCAAGAGTTTAAGATGATTTTAGATGAGTTGGATAAATATTATAGTTTAAAAGAAGACACCAAACAAAAAAAGGCTGAAATAAGTGAAGTTCAAAAAAAAGAACTAGTAGAACAGGGAAGAAAAGAAGCAATGGCAACCTTACAAAAAAGTCTAAAAAGTGTGTGATTTATTGTTTTAGTAGTGTGTTTGAGTATGATCCACCACCTTTGTATTCAAGGTCAGAAAATTGTTGATTTGGGTGTAATTTTAATAACAAATCAACAAATTTGTTTTGTATTAAAGAAACATTTTATAATTTTGATAACTTATAAAAAAAAATTAAACTTGCAATCTTCACTACCCCTATTTTAAAAAAGTTTTAATAAATCAAGTAAAATCACCATTTCATGGTGATTTATTATATATGTGTTTATTTTGGGGTCGTTCTGCTGCAATTCGAGGTAAAAAAAAAATTACAACAGAAACCCCAATTTACATATATATTATATTGTAACGAAAGCTCTGTAAACTTATCTTAATCACTCCCGATGTCTTCCTTGGTAGAACTAGTAATAAGCAAATGCAGATAAAGTGTCTTGCTCAGAGACAACAAAAATGGTCGTGTCGGGGATCGAAATCACGACTTTTCGATCAGAGGCAACACTTGGTCCACAGCCGACAGTTATCAATAAATTACATGATACAACACAAAATGAGCTATTTACTATGCTCTTTATAAGTCCGTTTTCCTTAATAGTTTTTAAAATACGAAATAAGAGGGGAACCTGCTCGAATCTTGGAGTCGACAAATAGTTTTACTTGTTTTCTCATTTTCGATCATTTTCCCCCCAGATTGAATTTTCTACGATTCAGCTATTTAAAAATTCGAGATTATTAGAATATTTGCAAACACAATGTCATAGTACACGTTTGATGCGAGTGTACACTCTTTAATAATTAGATTATATAGTTCAGGGGTCTCGGCAGTTGATGTTTTGTTGTGTTAAATGCTGTAAAGAAACTAGAACCAGCTTGAACGTGGTTCTCGGCATGTGTAATGTTGTTTCTGATCGCATATACCGCATATTAATTATTAACACATTAAGTAGACTGAGAGTTTCAAAATAAAACTATTTATTTTTAATTTAAATGCTTCTCTTCGACGGTTTTACATTATATAACAAAATTGTATCTGTATAACAGTTCCAAAAGTTACATAGCCAACTCTTGCCTGTTTTGGAAATGTAAACTTACATGCTTCTTTCAAGGGCCACATTCGATGATGGGCTCAGTTTTTAAGCAGAGCAGTATGGAACGCCATGGCTGCCTTAAGATCAAAATTTCGCTATATGCGGTGGTTTTGTCATGATATGAGGTGCTAATATCATTATATGCGGTAGTTTTGTCATGATATGAGGTGCTGATATCGATATATGCGGTTGTATTGTCATGATATGAGGTGCTGATATTATATGATGTGGTGATATATTTATATATGGTGGCTGATATGTGCCATCTCGTCTTTTCGTTATTTCGTCGCGAAATAACGCCGAGCGAAATAACGCCGGGCGAAAAGACGCCGGGCGAAATAACGAAAAGACGAAAAAAAGCCGAGCGAAATAACGAAAATACGAAAAAACGCCGGGCGAAATAACGAAATAACGCCGGGCGAAAAGACGCCAAGCGAAATAACGAAAATACGCCGGGCGAAATAACGCCAAGTGAACAGACGACAAATAGTCAAAATGCCGTGCGAAAAGGCAAAACCCCGCCAGGTCATGTTGAGTCCGCCTTCGTTCATCCGAGTATCGGACCGCGATTAGAAACAACTCACAATTGCTAGGAGGTGTGGGTAGCTGTGGTAGAACAGCGTGCATGCTCGGTTCCTCACATGTTGATTGCTTGGACATGATAGCGTGTTTGGTTCTAGGAGCTGTGAATAACTGGGGAATGCCAGCGTGTTCGATGCTAGGACATGTAGGCTAGCGTTCTCGGTGATATGATGTGTAGAAGCCGGGCACGATAGCGCACTTGGTGCAATATGTGAACAACTAGGGCATGATAGAGTGCTCGACGCTAAATGTGTTTAGCTAGGGCATGATATCAGTTGTTTGTAGCTGGTGTTGGATAGCTTGCTCGGTGTGAGGAGGTGTGAGTTACTTGGGTAGGATAGCGTGCTATGAATTGCTTGGGTAGGAAAGCATGCTCAGTGTTAAGATACACTAATAGTATTGGTATTATAGCGTGCTCGATGTTAGGAGGAATTAGTACTTTGGGTAGGATAGCGTGCTTGATGAGGTGTGGATAGCTGGGATAGGAGTGCGTGTTCGGAGGAAGATTGTGTGAATACTTTGGGTAGGATAGCTTGTTGGGTGCTAGGTTGTGTGAGTATCTGAGCACGATTTACCACCTCAGCAACCCACACCTTCTGACACCTGTGAATTGTTTCGAGTCGCCGTCCGACACTCGGATGGGCAAAGGCGGACTCCATAGAACCAGTCACGTGATTTTGTCTTTTTGCCCGGCGTTCTGACTATTTGTCGTCTTTTCGCTTGGCGTTATTTCTCCGCCCGTTGTTTAGTTATTTCGCTTGGCGTCTTTTCGCCCGGCGTTATTTCGATATTTCGCCCGCCGTTTTTTCGTCTTTTCGTTATTTCGCGTCGTTATTTCGCTCGGCGTTATTTCGCTGCAAAATAACGAAAAGACGAGATGGCACATATCAGCCACCATAATTATATGATGTGGTTATGTTATTATAAGATGTCGTTATCTAATTATATGACGTGTTTCTATCATTATATGAGGAGATTGCGTCATGATATGTGGTCCTTATATTATTATATGAAGTGGTTATGTCATTATATGATGCCGTCATGTTATTATATGATGTGGTGTTGTTATTATATGATGTCGTTATCTAATTATATGACATATAATTAGATAACGACATCATATAATAACATAACCACATCATATAATGATAAAGTCGCATCATAAAACGACATAACCACTTTTTCATAATAACAAAACCACCACATATAACGATAAAACCACCGCATGTAATGATATCAGCACCTCATATCATGACAAAACCTATCATGACAAAACCACCGCATATAATGATATCAGCACCTCATATCATGACAAAACCACCGCATATAGCGAAATTGTGATCTTAAGGCAGCCAGGGCATTCCATAGAGCAACATTGAGCTGTATTTTCTGTATCAAGATACGATTTGAACTCAAAAGTAGAAAGTTGAAAGATACAACACCTCTCTTGTGGTCAAATTTAATTCTGCAGCGTCCCATCTTAATAAATCCATATTTAAATCGATGTTTTGCAAGCAATGGAATACCTTTGTTAAGTATATTATTAACTAGGTGTCTGTGTTTTGTATCAGAGCAAAGAACAATGTTTGATTGTTATATAATATCGTATTAATAAAGAGTGTACATCCAGTTACATGTATATATAGAACTACTCTTTTACAAAACCTTAAATGTATTCTTTCAACGTTTGACACTTTATTAAAAACCAAACTTCAGCTGAATAGTTCATGATTATGTTATAAGCTTGTCAATGAATGTGTTGGTGCTAAATCTATAAATTTGGTATGATACCTGTTCAGCTATACTATAGCTTATAACGACTGCCGGGACAAGATTTTATCAATTTCGTTAACGCTTCCCCTGTTGTGAATACATTACATTCCCCTGTTGTCATTTTGAAATAACTTAGCACACATGATCACCACAAGAGGACGATGTGTGACGTACAAACCCTGGCCTCCAGCTCAAAGGTCAAAGTCACGCTTAGAGGTCATGCTGTCCGATCTTTTCCAGGCTATAACTTTGTCATGCATAGAGGCATTTTGAAATAACTTGGCACAAATGATTTCAGATATTAATACAATATTTTGTACTTAGTCATTTTCAAATAAAAGAACTCGAACTTAACCACTGCACACATTTTATTTTACATTTCCATGTTCTAAGTTTCCACGGCTGCTTTCAGCAATGTCTAACCTTTAACCCTAGTCTCCTCGCAAAATGTATATCTGTAAACTGGCGGGCTGGACATGTTGCCCGTGGGCATCTAGTTGAACATTATGGCTTATTTCATTCTCACTCTTGTACTAAAATATACAAGAAAATAAAATGAGTTATAATTTTGCAACAAGTAATCACATATTTATAGCGGGTATCACAACTTATTTAAAATATATGTTGGTCTGAGTTTCATTCATTTCCTTTTTTACCAGAACATACTTGAAATGTGATTCTTTTCTTTATTATAGTCTGAAAATGGCTTACACTTGTCTATTATAGCAGCCATGTTTAATCCATTAATGATCGATCATCGGTCGGTTAAATATTCCGATGATCGATCATGAATTTTCAGCCGATTCCCAACACTAGTGAATTGCATCATCACTTTCTTGTAACGCATCTTTTTTCTAGTTTTTCCTCATTAAGAATGCTTAAGAATTTTGTTTATATCTGAACCAATGCATGTGTTTGGTTTAGTACAGAACTGATATACCTTTCTTTGTTATCTAGGAGGTAAGTATCACGGTGCTCCAGACGGCGGGATTCGTGTTCCCGGCCTGATCAAATGGCCTGGCGTTATTCCACCCAACTTTGTCAGGGTTCTCAGATGGACATGTATCAAATGATATCGTCTGCAGCTGGTGTGGAACTTCCGGCGGACAGGATATTAGATGGGAGACATATTCTTCCATTGTTGATGAAACGACGGGAAGTGTCTCCGCACGAGTTTCTATACCACTATTGCGGTGACAAGTTGCATGCTATCCGGTATAGTCCCAGATCAGGTAATGTACACATAGGTTTAAACACAATAATCTTGTTGGCTTTCTGAATATTTAGCTTATTCTAACATGGGAGGGGGTGTGGTATGAATTAAACACAAATTCCGACATTTAAACGCCTGTGCTATACTGTCGCAAATGTTAAAATTGCAATATCCGAAAGAAGCTTTTTATTGTTTTGGACTGTTTTACGTTTTCAAAATAATAAAAACAAAGCATGTCAAGTCAATTCAACAGAAAATGTATAACGGGCAGACCATAATTTAAAAATAACGCAATATGTATGACGACTATGCATAAGAAATGTAAGGAAAATTAAAGAAGTCAGTGTTCAGTAACATGTTAGTAAAACAATGCACTACTATAGGTCCGGTCAGTAAAGAACAATGTGTACGGAAGCCCTGGAGGGACTTATTAGTTATGACTTATTAGTTATGACTTAAAACATGGCTGATTTCTCGTTGATAAGTTATTTACTATATGTTTAACGAGCATACTGACCAATCTATCTTATACTTTTAAATCTGTAATGCACTTAGAATGTGTTTTGTTTTTCACGGGTGCTGGCGCATTCTAAGTAAATTACAGTTTTAAAAGTATAAGAAAGATTGGTCAGTATGCTAAATAAACATATAGTAAATAACTTGAGGTGTACATTACTGGTTCTACACAGGAAGAGGGCGTGGTCTGCCTCCACCACAAACATTCGACCGTCATATATAACCTTACATGTGCTGAAAATGACGTTAAACACCAACAAAAAAGCAAACAAAGCAAATAAGCACTTTATTTAAAAAAATTCAAAATAACGGATATTGCAAAGGTGACCTGGTTTAAAGGACTCGCAACACTATTATCTCCCTTGAATACTTGTGCCCTACAGATGAAAGAGGTAGATGCAAAAAAACAATATGTCCGATTTACTACATTTTACAGGACTTTTCATTGCCTACATTGATTTATCCTTACAAGGTTCTAAATCTACAACAAATTTAGGAAGAGATCACAGAAAAAAATCATGTTGATATAAGATTTTTAGCTAATTCTGTCTCATTTTATACATCATGTCCAACCTGGTAAATATTTGTTAGTTGTGTTTTAAATTAAAGATATTGGATCAATGAAAATTTTAAGCATAAATACACGTAAATTTTGTTTATCTCTATGCCACGAACGAAAACATTACAAGTTGACTCTGTCGAAAATTAATTGCGAGACGTAAACCCTCAGTGGTATTTTTGTCACTGACCGTTCCAAGGCCGTACTGTTGTATTTCCCTGTATGTGTGTTATGTCGCGTACTTTGTTTTAGATGCATATTTACCCACGTAATTGTTTGTTTTGAATGCGTAATGTTCACGTCTGTGGATGTTACATTTGATGTTCGACTTTTGCAGCTATTAATAACTCCAGACAAATTCTAAATGATTTTAAAGTTTACAGGATTAAATCTTATTTTACACATGATCGTGAGTGTTTGACATGTTATAGCAACTTAATCAATACTAATGACAGACGTACTTTTACTGTAGGAAAAAACATTATTATGCAATTAAAATGATTGTATTTCATTATTTCTCAAAACTACCAGGACGCCACAAGTTTAAAAAAAACTGCAAACAACTAAAACAACAATGTAATGTATTGAAAGAAAAGGGTTGCGAAGAAGAAAAGAAATTGTTGTTGACGTTTGCTTAAAAAAACAAAAACAACAGAGGAATGTTTTTAATGCATGAAAATCAGACATCAAGGTTGCCGTTAGTCCCTTTGAGTTTTCGGTTAAAATGGATATCTGAAGCAAGACTTTGATCTTAAAATTAAATAGATTTTTGTTGGAAACAACATTATTATGCAATTAAAATGATTGTATTTCATTATTTCTCAAAACTACCAGGACGCCACTAGTTTAAAAACAAACAGCAAACAACTAAAGCAACAATGTAATGTATTGAAAAAAGGGGTTGCGAAGAAGAAAAGAAAACATTGTTGTTGACGTTAGCTTTGAAAAAAACAACAACAGAGGAATGTTTTTAATGCATGAAAATCAGACATCATGGTTGCCGTTAGTCCCTTTGAGTTTTCGGTTAAACTGGACATCTGAAGCAAGACTTTGATCTTAAAATTAAATACACTGTATTTAAATCTCTCTCTGCTTTGTAGGCGTGTCTTTATTTGTAACTTGACGATCACCTGGCCATGGCGTAATCGGGCATTTAAGCGATCAAACTTAATGTAGGTCATCATTAACTTTATATCCACCGAGTAGTGCACATTGTACCTGTAGACATGTAGCATTATGATCTACAGATAAAAAATGTTTGCCTCTTGCGGGACTCGAACACACGGCCTTCTAATTAAGTCCGACGTTCTGACCACTGGACTAAAGCGAATGTTTGCCCCTCAAAATGTATCAGTATATAGCCCGTTATGTCGCACATGTAAATAAACATACGTGGTATAATACTATTTATTATCACTTTGACTAAGAATCCGTCTCAAATATTTTCGATTTTTCATTTAGCGGATGATAAATGTGTGCTCGTGTGTACGCTTAGTTATTTTATATTTATTGTTATAAATTCTACAACATACCAACACGATGGTATATAGTGGTAATACATTCATGTATAATATCTTCGTAATATATCTACTATAAAACCGCAAGGTCACTGATTCAAATCCCGTTCGGGGCATTTATTTGTTTTTTATGAAATATGTTTGAAAGCCATATATGTGTCAATGTTACTTGTACGAAGGCTAGATAAAATGTGATATTTAACGTATCGATTTCTGGTTTCTGGATGTTCGTCGAATTAAAACTATTTAACGCCGTGACTTCTTCATATTCATAATCTTGTCCATTTAATATGGTTAGTATGCTGTTGTCAATGACGTTTGATAAAGGAATACAATTGGTTAGTATTTTTTAAAAGCCAAACTGTGACATTGACTGTGATACTGAACTTTGACCTTGACCTTTTGTTATTGTTGTGGTAAGACTATTGTTGGCAGCAACTTTTCATATCCACAAAAGTGGAGTGCGTGGTCCAGCTTTGGACTCCAGATTGAAAGGTCGTGAGTTCGATCCTCGCCTTGGCTATGTTATCCATCCTTGAGTAAGATGGTTAATCCACAATGCTTAGTACTGGTTCTACCCTGGAAGCCATCGAGAGGGATTAATATAAATTGCAAGAACTTGCAATCGATGTAAAAAATATGTTCAAACCAAACTGTTGAAAAAGAAATCCATTTAAATCAACGAACATAAACAAGAGAAACAAGTAGCAGAATCAACTTTACTGAGTCTGTTCATGAGAGGTAAAACAAGGTGCAACACCTCTCACGGCCATAAGCACCGGCTTAAGGGGTATTCTACAAAGATTGGCCTTGATGATCCCTAAGGACCGGCGACTAATAACACTACTGATTTGTAGTCGCAGCGACACAGCCGCCACACAGCCGCCACACAGCCGCCACAGCACTAAACAAACGCTAGTTTCTGTTTCTCAATAAAACTGTGCATCGTTGTCGCCTTAGTTATACTTCTTACTAGTAACAGTTAAAATCACGGTCAGTGTACATTTGCAATGAAGGTATGTTGAGTAAGTCGGAGCACTAACAGTTTGTTCCAACAATTATCATTTATGTTTGTTATGATGAGTCAAACACATTACAGTGTAACATACGTTACTTTCGCCATTTGACATTTGATAAAAAATCGTATAAATCATATATTGTAGATAAATATTATAAAATTTAGAATAGTTAGAATATCATGTTAAACTTACAAGTAAAACGTCTTAGAATATGTTAAGACAATGTTGTTTTTAAAGATGTCGCCAAAGTGAATGAAACATACGTTACTATATCTTGAGAGTACCACAGACAACGTACCCTAGCTTTAATGAGACATACAATTTGCCGAATATGTTCATGAGGACCCTTGTACACTATTATCATTTGAACTTAAAGATAGCTCAACTGATATTAATCGGCTAATAGGATACGACATGTCAAGGCATTTTAAGGATGTAACATACGTGACCGTCCCTGTTGCTATGTTCCATGCTTATTCAGAAAACAATGGTGTGTTTTCGTAAAACCTGTTTTACTACCCTAATCATAGACATAAGTAGTAGACCTGTTCTGTGTGATTATTAAAATAATGCACCAACATCACTAAAATGTAACATACGGGATATAACAAATGTTACCTTATACTGAATGCAATTACAAGGTATATACATATACCATCTAAACAGGTACATACTGAAAGACAATGTGTATCGTTAAATAGAAAAAAACTATTTCAAGTCAAGAAGATTAATAAATAGTAGTTCTACAGACTGTATTGAAACATACGTTACTTTTATTAACACATTACTATTTGAACACATTAAACTATAGCAGAAAATAAGTAGTTCATGAACATGTAGAACAGTATATAAATGACATAAGTGACCACCCTTACTTTGAAAACTGGTTTGCAGTTCTAGTATGTATCATATACGTTTCTTACGGATGGCGGAAGGTGTACAGTACTGGTTCTACCCAGGAAAAATCGGGTGGTCTACCTCCACCACATAAAATCGACCGTCATATAACACCTTACATTTGTTGAAAATGACGTTAAACACCATACAAACAAAAACATGTACGTAAATGAGGATTAATGAAACATACGTTACCATTGATATATTCGAGCTTATACATTTAATAGATGGCATTGTATAAACACATAGATAGGTAGTCATGCATTACAATTGTTATACTTATGAGAGCGGTTTAATTTCTACCGTTTAAATAATGGTGAATACTCATGGAATCTATACTTATATATGATTGCTAATTGCATGTGATGTGTGCGCTTGATTTATTTGGTGGGAGGAATGGGGTGCGGTAAATATGTTTAGATATGCTTATATGTCGATCTTCTGTAATCCAACATACATGAAACCCTCACAAGTATCATTGTAACATTCGTTACATAATATGCTGATTAAATCGCAGATTGATTTGTAATGGTTGAGCTTTTGTTTTTTACAAAAACATAGTTTGTCTTTATGTTCATTAGTTGTATTATCCAATTATTTTGAAGTAAAAGCAATAGTTTTGTACAACTGGAATGTTTGTGTATTTGTTGTTTCCATTAATTTCGATACAAACTATTGTTGTTGTTATGTTTTTTCTTATTTATATGCTTGAATTATATTCACACTGGTCTATTGTTGGTGTCACACAACATAAGTGAATCAAAATAATATGAATTGTTCACTTACTTTTTTAAAAAATCTTTCTTAATCACACTATTTTACGTTACACAGAAAAAATCGCATACTATATTCAACGACTTGCATTTTGAAAACTGTCATAGTAAACTTGAAACAACAATCAGTTTCGTCTCATATAGTGTAACTTACGTAAAAATATAGATATCTCCTTAATTATGAATTCACTGTTTTGAAAATTTCAAACGCTATTTGCTTCATTTTATTGAGAAACAACGTAGTACTAGTGTGACTGTCAATAAATACTGATAAGAAGACTTCTATAAAAACAATGTTCTTGCTTTAAAAGGTCGATTTAAAGGCGATCGCACGAACATTTGTCCGCGCACACGGATGGGCGGTATTTCTATAACCTCCTCCATGACGGCGGAGGATAAACACATGAATACCTAGAATTCAATACATCTCTTTTTCAGGGTTAACAACATGGAAGATGGTATCCCATTTACCTCCTCTTGTGCCAGGAACCAACCAGTGCAGTTTTGTCTGCAGCTGTAACAACGCCGTTGTCTTGGCAACGCCATTATTGTACGATATGACTTCAGATCCTTGGGAGACAACTCCGATAGATGTCAACTCAGACGTTTATCGTGCAATTTCGGAAATAATACGAAAAGCAATCACTAGTCATGAACAGTCAATCATACCAGTAGAAAGTCAATTTACTTGGCTTAAATTGGCACCAAGGTTACACTGGCAGCCATGTTGTAATGGCGTGTTTCCATTTCATTGTCATTGCAAAGATTCTAAATATCCTAATTAAACAATGTGCAGACATGCAGTTTGCATGCCCATGGACATCGTGACTACCAGGAGCTGAGATGTTAACGGAAGTTGAACAAAGCAAGGTTTTACATATTATAACACTAAAATAACACATCATTTTTGCCATATCGTATACCGCCGGCGGCGTGTTTTGCGGCATTGTTTGCTTGAACAACGCCAGAAAATAATTCAATAAATATTTACGTCAAAGTCCCATATTTTCATGTACATGTAGCTGGTACACATGTTGGAATACATCTATCGAGTCTGACGTCAGTGGTTCACAGGTCAAGGTAACAGTGAACTTATCCCCCAACATTGATAAATTGTATGTTCAAGTTGTTATCTTCCTTTTCCATTGGACGAATCGGCATAGTGCGTATATTGAGTTTGGAGTCCGAGGCCGACGGTCAAGATTGCATTGAACTTAGACTTGTTGTATACTATAAAGCTATGTTTTGAAAACTTTGAAAGTTAAATAGTGTTTGAATTTGGTCGGATTCGTACATATTATTTATCGTAAGGTCAAAATACTAAGTCACAGAGACTCAAGGTCACATAGATATTGCATGTGGTTTCTGAAAAGTATCTCATATTGTACGTGACTATTGTTCATGAAACTTTGTTTTATCATGCAGATGTGCACTTTTTTCCCAATAAAGGGGTGACCTATTAAACTTTGCTTTATTAGCCACTGACCAATAGAGCAAATCAATGCGGAATCCCTCGGCGTTTATTGTACGTAACGTTATCTGACGTCATGCACGTAACGTTGCCTGACGTCATGAAACAAACAAAAACAACATGGCGGCTCGCCATTCTTTGTTTTTTAAGCCTCGCCTAATAAACTTGATAGTAATAGGCACTGACATAATATTCTCTATATATGATCCACTTGCAGTCGTTCAGATGCATACTAAGTTTCAGATCATAAGGTCAATTGATCAATGAAAATGGTTACTTGACTTGACCAGGAAAAAGGTTTCGACACATTCTCAAATTAAACATGTGTTTTATTTATGAAACTTTGTATGTATGATCCATTAGGGTTATTCAGAAACTTACTGATTTTAATATCGCTAGGTCAAAGGTTAACGTCACAAATGATTTCGGTACATTGCCTCGGGGTTTACATTGATCGAACTGGGTACTTGGCTTGGCCATAATGATGTGTATTGATTCTTGGGTCAGTAGGTTAGGGTTAGGTCATACTGACCTAGACTTGATCGACGTTTACTTAAATCTTTTGAACATTTTTGCATCCTACATATAGTTCTAAACAAAACAATATTTATGTGTAATTCCTTTGACTATTATTGTGTAGATCAATTGAATGTTGTTTAACGGCTCTTCAACACAGTAAAGTTTATTTAGAGCCGCCCCAGAGAGAGGGGAATGATACATAGTAATCCGGGAACCGTGCCCTACTCTTATTATCGAATAGATTCCTATGGTTCTTTAACATGCTCGGAGGGTAGACCGATACACGGGGTGTAGATCAAAGGCCAAGGTCACAGCGGACCTATTCTATACAAACTCAACGTTCATACTTAAATGTATGTCACAGTGACTTTATTAACATGTTTTGAAACGTATTTATTCCGGTTAAGGTTTCTATTCCATATATAATCCAATTATACGCAAGTCACCACACTTAAGCAGTTTAAAAACGCACCTTTTACATTTAATCAGAACTGCCTTGTCGATTGCCATAAAAGTCGACATGTTAACTGGCAACTAGCCGACGCCGTAGCTCAGATTGGTGCAGATCTTATTGTGTATTTAATATCGATAAAGTGTATACATAATCTAATTCACGAAATCGATGTGAACAAAACACAAAGAAAACCGTCATGTTAAACTATCAATATATATTTTAATACTCATTTCATTTTCATCGAATATGCTCTCTTCAATTTAATTAGAATTTATCTTGAATTTATCATACATAAGATTTTTACAATTTACAGTTAGGCTACTGTACATGTGATGCGTCATTTAGTTTAACTATATCACCTCAATCTTTCCTCTTCGTTCAATTAGGAAGTAGTGGCGCGGACAAATCAATGTTTGTACATTATTTGGGTTTTGCAATGTCCTCATTGGCTTCAAAATAGTGAACTTGTAATTTCAACTTCTTATATTGAATTTTCATTGAATTACACAATTTATGTTTTGTTCACTCTCGTCACCAATGCTTTCTGTCCACCACATTGTCAGTCTACTGCGCCGCTTCCTTTTCAGTGTTGTTCGTCTTTTCTGCAAAGAATTGGGCAATATGCTTGTTGGTTCCCACGAGCGGCCATTTGTCCATGTGTGGTCCAGTTAGGGTTCTGTCAAATTCATCAATTTTGATATGATCCTGTTGGAAAACAAAACATTCAAAAACTGATACAAAAACTATGTTGCCAAAAAGCACATGCATAATTATAATACGAAAGGAAAACAAAACACACACAGATGAATGTTAATTGACTTCTTTTTTTCATGTATAAACTGCACGAGTAAAATGTTAGCTGTTAAAAACATTGAAATTCGTCCATGCATCGAAACGGCTATAGATCAGTGAACCTTTCACAAACATGTACAACGACCGGACCCATAATAAAGACGTGCATGTTATTTTATATATAGATTCTATGTTTTATTATATACAAGAAACTTCATTACGAGCCTATATATTCATTGTCTTTAAAACAAAACCAAGTACACATCACTGAGGATGGCAAAGCTTGTGGAAATACTTGAGAGCCGGAGTAAAACGAGAGAACACCGTAAGCTACCATATAAAGTCCATCATGCACTCACCGTTCCCTTTATATCATACGTTCTGTTGATCTCATACTCTTTTTGTATGGCATATCTGTCTTGGCTGTCGTAAAAGTCCCAATCTGGTTTGTGGTCCGGCTTTTCCGGCGATCGTAGCAGGATGCCTGATTTCATACCATAAAATCCCCATGGACTGTTCGGCGACTGATATCTGAGATCCATGGCCCATCGTATGTGATTTGAGCGGTTTGGTACACTGTAACAAGACCAACAGCAAGTAACCATTGCAATTTAATATTCTTACTAACTCCCCCTTGTGGTCCCCAAGCAAGAATACAGCCACTGCTTATCCAAGCGGAGGGGTAAAATTCCCCCGAATTCATGTTCATCTTTTCATTTTTGTCATGTTATTTAAAGTCATCGTTACCATTGTTGTATTGTGTCGGGTGCTACTTGAGTGGTGGCAGAAAGCAATATGTGTTGCTCCAACAAAAACTCGAATGTTTACAACAACAACGTGAGTTCTGCATGCAGTTCAAAGGTCAGGCGCCTAGCTGGGCTTACGCACCTACGCGCGTGCTTACAATTATTTGTAGATGTCCGAAAAAATAATAATCGAAAAACTGCGAAACACGCAATAAAAACTGAAGGGGAGGGGGTGGGAGAGGTGAGTTGTATTAAAGTTCCGTTTGCCGTACCTGATTTAATTGTGTCTTCTGATTTCAATGTGAATTAAAATAGCAGTGAAATTAAGCTTAAAATTGCTATGAAATATACGTCCAAACTCTGTGATCGTCTGGCAATAAAATAGCGGGGGAACATGCCCCCGGACCCCACTAGCGGAGGCGCGTAACTCAAAATTGGACCCATCTACGCGCCTGAAGGTTATATGTCCATTCTGCATTTGTAATTAAGATTTAGATGAAAGGTGGGTTTGGAAAGTTTATTCCTGTTGATAATTGTGTTAAGCTGCCATGTCTTAATGTTAAATGATAAATTAGCATATATCTATCAGAGAACGTCTTACCTCCTATGTGGCACCATGTTGTTGAAGAAAACTACGCCGCCTGCTTTCACGGGACACTTTATAAAATCCGTCTCCGGATTAGCTCCTAAAATAGCATTAAAAACGTGTATCCATTAAAATAGT